>CAUYRH010150446.1:0-11247 GCA_963574655.1 Perodicticus potto | reverse complement strand
TTTTAAATTTTTATTAAATCTTAATTGTGTACATTGGTGCCATCATGGGGCACAATGTGCTGACTTTATATACAATCTAAAATATTTTCATTGAACTATTTAACATAGCCTTCATGGCCTTTTAATCACTATATGAAGACATTTATATTCTACTTTTAGTATAATTTTTAAGAGCCCTAGCATTTTCAGAATGGTAAGAGAGAATTGGCTTCAACTTAAAATCACCAGCTGTGTTATCCACTTAGTCTGCCCTTGGAAGTCAGGCATTAACTTCTCTAGCTATAAAAGTCCTAGATAGTATCTTTTTCCAGTAGAAGATTGTTTCATCTACATTGATCTGTTGTTCAGTGTAGCCACCTTCATCGCTGATTATAGCTAGATATTCTGGATAACTTGCTGCAGCTTCTTCATCAGCACTTGCTGCTTCAACTTACCCTTTTATGGTGTTATGGTGTTGGGTTCTTACTTTAAACCTCCTGTTTCAACCTCTGCTAGCTTCCAACTGTTCTGCAATTTTCTCACCTCTCCCAGTTTTTATAGAATCCAAGACAGTTAGGTCCTTGCTCTGGATTAGGCTTTGGTGAGGGGAATATGGTGGCTGGTTTGATCTGTCCACATAGATCATTTTTCCATTGCTTTCTGATCATTTATGTGTTCAGTGTAGTAGCACTTTTAATTTCCTTCAAGAGCTTTTCCTTTGCATTCACATCTTGGCTAACTGTTCTGTGGGGAAGGCCTGGTTTTTGGCCTGTCTTGCCTTTTGACAGGCCCTCCTCACTAAATTTAATCATTTCTAACTTGTGATTTAAAGGGAGAGATGTATAACTTCTTTTCACTTGACCCCTTACAGGCCATTATAGGGCCAATAATTTCGGTCTTGTGTTTCAGGGAATAGGACCCAAGGAAAGGGAAAGAGGCAGGGGAATGGGTAGTGGTGAAGTCAGGATGTGCGCAGCATGTATCAATTAAGTTCATTGTGTTATACAGGCCTGGTTCATAGCTCTCCAAATCATTTACAATAGTATCATCAAAGATCACTATTGCAGAAATTATAATAATGAAAAAATTTGAACAATCATGAGAATTACCAAAATACAACACAGAAACATGAGCACATGCTATAGGAAAATGGCTTGGATAGACTTGCTTCCTGTAGTTGCCCCACACCTTCAGTTTGTAAGAAAAAAAATGCAGCATCTGTGAAATGCAGTAATGCATAGCACAGTAAAATGCGGTATGTGCCAAGTATGCAGACATACAAAAGTTGTTTTATAACCATGTTTTGTTGAGGTTGTCAAGAATGCATTGTTTGGTTAAAGACAAGGGTGGGTATTTACATATAAAGGAGAACACATTTTATCGATATATAATATGAACTAGAGACATACTTTATAACAAACATTAAACTGGAGTATTTGATTCTGAGTCATCGTACACCTTCTTAATTTTTTAAAACACTCACTTATTGGGCGGCGCCTGTGGCTCATCGAGTAGGGCGCCGGCCCCATATACCGAAGGTGGCGGGTTCAAATCCGGTCTCGGCCAAACTGCAAAACAGAAAAATAGCCAGGCGTTGAGGTGGGTGCCTATAGTCCCAGCTACTCGGGAGGCTGAGGCAAGAGAATCACCCAAGACCAGGAGTTGGAGGTTGCTGTGAGCTGTGTTCCGCCACGGCACTCCACCGAGGGCGATAAAGTGAGACTCTGTCTCTACAAAAAAACTCACTTATTTTTTTTAGGTGGCCAGAAAAGAAGCATTGCTTTTAGGCATTAGTGTATGCAAATGGATGAACGAGTTGCTTCCTCTAAGTCAGTTCATATCCAGTTCCCCAGCCAGATGACCCTTACATTGCAGATCTCCTGCAAGTGGCTGATAACAAGTGCATTAAATAATGTTTTGTTGGCTTGCATTAGGTGACTACTTCATTAGTGGTAAATTTCTTGATAGGACAACTTTTGTCTTGTTAAATCTCCAGCTTTTAGCAGATAATTTTTCACAAGCTTTGCGGTTCTTACATCTTCAAGTAAGAGTTGTCTTTGTTTTTAAAGCTAAAGTCTTTCTCTGTTGCCCAGGCTGGTGTGCAGTGGTGCAATCATAGGTCACTGTAGCCTTGATCTCCTGACTTTAAGTGATCTTTCTGCCTTTGCTTCCCAAGTAGCTGGAACCACGGGCTATGAATCCTGGCTATTATCTTTTCCACAACATGTATTGCTTCACACTTCTGTCAAATGCTAGTTTGTCCAATGAATAGATTTGTAACTGGATTTGAAATTCTTCTTTCCTTCTCTAGCTTCATGTTTCTATTTCCTTAAAATTAGAATCACATATAAATTCTATTTAATTGAAACTTCAGAAAGCTGCCTAGACAGAGGGTGCCATGAAGGCTATGCTAAACAGTTTGATGAAAATATTTCAGATTATATATGAAATGAGTACATTGTACCCCTTGATTGCACTAATATACACAGTTATGATATAATAATAGTAATAATAATAAAAAGGAAGTTGTAAGGGGTTTAAAGGAGTATGTAAGCACTAGTGACAGCCTCTGCAGTGCCAGCTGTGGATGCATTTTGAACTGTGGAATACACTAGTGGAAATAGTTGATGCAGATAACTTTTTCTTTTGTAGATTATACAGAGGATATAGGGGATTTTTTTTCAGTTTATTATCTCAGTATAATAATCTAAAAAAAAAAGATTCCAATTAGATTCTCTTTGCTTATTCTCATAGTATATTATATACCTTTATTTATATAGTTACCTGACCTTAACCATGAAATATCTTGTCTTATTCTTCTGTTAAAATTATAATCTAATATAGTGTGTTACTGTTATTGAAGGAGTTAATTGGACTGCATAATCTTTTTTGATTATCTTGTTCCCATTAGTTTACACATGCATATTTTGTTGGTATTGTGTCCTGCATTTCTGGGAGCACAGTTGCTTCCTCACTCTTCTCCTAAACCTAGATGGGTGAAAACTTTGGTTCTGGTAATAGTGGGGACAGCTGTATCCAGCCTCATTTATTCTGCTCCATGGAAAATGTCTTTTAAAAGCAGACCTGGTTTCAGGCTTCATTTTTCTCATATGAAAGTGGATTATGTCATATTTATATAGCACAAATAGCTTTGAATACTTGCAGAATTCCCATAGTTTGGGCAAATGTTGATTCTGTGAGAATGAACAAGTTCCAGAATGAAGAGTTTTTTTATTATAGTTATTGGGAAAATTAGAGCATTACTGTATATTTTCCTTCTTGTTAGGGTTGCAGAGTAGTTAGTTAGATAATACTAGGTTGATTATTTTCTTATTTCACTTAATGTTGTAAATTTGGGGCTAGGCCTTCAGGTTTCTTAAGCACAAAAGAAAGATAAGAGTAAAGAATGAGAAGAGAGAAAGAAAATAAAAAGATAAAGAGGAGAGAGAAAAACGATGCAGTAAAAGGAAAGAATTGATGAAAATGAGAGAAAAAGTACAGTAAGAGAGAAAGAGAGCATCAGGAGAAATGATGGTGTCTGGCAGAGTGTTTTAACCACACCTGCAATTCTAAGAATTGAGGGGGAGGGGGATAGTCTCCTTACCATCCCTGGCAAAAGAAAGACCCCCATATACCTCAACTATACAAAGATATTAGCAGTATGTTGCAGTACCTTCTTACCAAAGGTAAAGCCTAGAAGGACACGCTAGCAGGCATCCTGAAACTTTTTAAACAGGGGGCCAATTCACTGTCCCTCAGAGCGTTGGAGGGCTGGACTATAGTTTTAAAAAAAATACTATAAACAAATTCCTCTGCACACTGCACATATCTTATTCTTTTTTCTTTTTTTTTTGAGACACAGCCTCAAGCTGTCACCCTGGATAGAGTGCCGTGGCATCACAGCTCACAGCAACCTCCAACTCCTGGGCTCAAGTGAGTCTCTTGCCTTTGCCTCCCAAGTAGCTGGGACTACTGGCACCCACCATAACACCCGGCCATTTTTTGGTTGCAGCCGTCATTGTTGTTTGGCGGGCCTGGGCTGGATTCGAACCTGCCAGCTCAGGTGTACATGGCTGGCGCCTTAGTCCTTTGAGCCACAGGCGCTGAGCCCACATATCTTATTTTGAAGTAAAAAACAAAACAGGAACAAATACAATTCACACTGCCGCATGTGGCCAGCGGGCCTAGTTTGAGGACCCCTGCCTAAAGCATGAGTTTGTGGCCTCCTTGTGCCATACCAATGCTGTGACCCCTGTTCAGACCAATGCTGTAACTCCCTAGCCCTCAGAGAAGAGAAAAAAGGGAAATATAATAAGAATAGATAAAGAAAATTAAAAATACTGCTTTATAAGATGAAGAACAAAAAAGGGATTTCTTAGCTGTTGTGTGAGAAATTTACATAGGAAACTTGAGAAAAGTAGAACAATCTCTACCAAAAGAAAGAAAAAGAAGAAAAGTAAAATAAAAGGAGCTGAAATGGGTAACAAAAATGGAGGAGCCCTCGCTATTGAAAAAAATTAAAAATAAAAATATAATACAATCTCCCCAAAAAACTAAACAATAAATAACACTGCCAACCAAAGAGTAAAAAAAGAAAAGGAAAATAACTGAGGAGAAGCAAAAAATGTAATAGTGTATATCTGTGTGTTTGTGTTTATGATTTGATATATGTATAAAACATTATATGCAAATATATATTTATATATAATATGTAATATATTTTAATGTATAAAATTCTATTTTATATATTAAGTGTATACGTTGCCTGGACCCCGGGGGCAATGTGGTGTTAAGAGATGGACAATACATGCTAGATTTCCTATATGAGATGGGGTTGTAAGCCACTCTCTAGTTGTAAAGGAGACTGGGTCTTGTCTTCTTGACTTCTTTGCCCTCAATATGGATCTATTGTATTTGTCAGCATTCAGTCTCCACGGGACTGAGGTCTCATAGTTCTCACTAGACTTCCCAGGAGTCCCATCCAACAGTGCTCCTTGAAAACAAAGTGGCCCTCCTGGGGGGTGTGGTAGCCACTCAGCTCACCCCAAAGATGACTACTCGAGCTCAATAGGTTTCCTAGAACTAGTCATGCACTAGGACCTTACGAGTGTTCCTCCCACATGCAACTTTCCCATGATGGCAGTCCCCAACCAGTAGCCAAGTTGATGGGAGTACCACCATGCCCAGCATTCAACCCCAGCCACAGGATGCTATTTGAGTTTACTTGCTGCTCCAGTGAGAAGCCCAGTCCAAAATCAAAAAACTATAGGACAGCTGTTTTGCATTCTCAGTCCTTTGTGGGTGAGCTGGCCAATCTGCTGGCTTCTGCCCATACCAAGCCCCTGACTTCTGTGTTGGTTTTCCTCCATTCCAGACCTCCTTGTTAGCTCCTGAAATCTCCTGCTGCTTCACTGTGCCCCTGCAGTGATATTTCTGGGTAGATTTCCCCAGACAGAGGTGCCTGCAGTCCACCTACCCTGTCTCACCACAAGTAGTTGGTAAGCAGATGTCTGTAGACTGCCACCTGCTTCACCTTCTGTCAGCCTTCTTCATCATAAAAACTGCCACCCTCCAGTTTGGTATCCTGAAAAACTAAGCTTCATATATGAAGAAGAAATGAAGACATTTTCAGATAAGTTAACACTGAGGGAATTTGTCAAAACCAGACCTTCCCTGCAAGAAATACTTAGAACTGTATTATCATGGATCAACACAATAGACACCCACCAGTGTCAAACCTTCAAAAGTTAAAGCTCAGAACTCAAATAAAACTGTAGCACAAGAAGTAAAACAAAGCAACAAGGTATTATCCAAGAGGATGAACAGAACAGCATCCCACATATTGATCGATTCTATCCGTCAATGTGAATGGTCTGAATGCCCACCTTGAGAGACACAGTTGTAGCCATTTTCTTCTCAGATCAGATGGACTTGAAATCAATAATAGTAAAGAAAGACAAAGATGGTCATTATATAGTGGTAAAAGGATAAATTTGACATGAAGTCATAACAATTCTAAATATGTAGGCACCTAACATAGTAGCATATTCATTCATAAAGCAAACCCCATGAGATCTAGCCCAAGAAATAAACAGCAGCATTATAATGTCCAAGGACTTCAACACTTCACTGACAAAACTGGAAAGATTGTTCAAGCAGAAAATAAATAACCACTGGTCTTAAATAGGACTGTAGAACAAACTGGTCTAACAGACATTTATGGAATATTTTACCCCCAAACTCCTGAACGTACTATTCTTCTCATCAGCACATAGAATGTTCTCCAGGACTGATCTTGGCTTATGCCATAAAACACATCTCAACAAAGAAAAAAAGTAGAAACCATACAATGTATCTTCTCATACCACAGTGGAATAAAACTGGAAATCAACTCCCAGAAAAACACTCAATTCTACACAAAGTCATGGAAATTGAGTAGGCTGCTGCTCAATGATTGATTGTTAGGTTAGGGATGAAATTAAGAGGGAAATCACAAGGTTCCTTGACCTGAATGTCAAAGGGCACATAAGCTCTCAAAATCTATGGGATTCAGTAAAAGCATTCCTAACGAAAAAATTTATAGCCTAATATGCCTACATCAAAAAAGACAGCAAGAGCACACATTAACAATCTAATGACTCTTCAAGGAACTGAAAAAGGAAAGGCAAACCAAACCCACAGCCAGCAAAGGAAAAGAAATAACTCAGGTCACAGCAGAACTAAACCAAAAGACAACCAAACCAACACAACAAAACACAAAGGATCAATGAAAGAAAAAGTATATTCTTTGAAAAGATAAACAAAATTGATAACCTCTTGCTCCATTAGCCAGGATGAGAAGATAATGAACCCAAATGAGTTGAAGCAGAAATGAAAAAGAAGATATTACAACTGATCCCACAGAGATACAAGATATCATCTGAAAACACTATAAAAATGTCTATGGACATAAACTCAAAAATGTAGAAGACATAGACAAAATCCTGGAAACGCATAGCTTATCGAAATTCAATCAGGAAGAAGTAGAACTTCTAAACAGGCCCCAAATGAGCTACTAGATCAAAATAGTAATAAAAAATCTTCCAATAAAAAAGCCCAGGACCAAATGTAGTCAGTCACAGCTGAATGTTATCAGACCCTAAAAGAAGAGCTAGGACCCATACTGTAGAAATTGTTCCATAACATTTAGAAGAAGGACCTCTCCTCCTCAACTCATTCTATAAAGCCAGTATCCCCCTGACACTAAAGCCAGGAAAAAAACACAACAGAAAAGAACATTACAGACCAATATCCTTTATGAATATAGATGTAAAAATCATCAAAAAAATTCTAGCAAACCAAATTTCCATACTGTAGCTAACAAATAATCCACCCTGCACAATTAGTCTTCCTCCCAGGGATGCAAAGATGGTTCAACATATATAATTCAACAAAAGTGATTTATCACATAGAAGCAAAAACAAAGACCATATGATCATCTCTGTAGATGCAGAAAAAGCATTCAACAAAATCTAGCACACTTTCACAATAAAAACCTCAATAAACTAGGCATAGAGGAACATGCCTCAATGATAAAAGCCACATGTCACAGCCAACATGAACCTCTTTAGGTGTATCCAAAGTCTATGTTTCATTGAAAATTTTCTTCACTTTCTAATTTTCAAAACTCAACAATATTGATGATGATGATGAAACAAATGTTCAATGAGCTCTGTGGTATGCATGTAGCCACCCACACAATCAAGATTCAAAGCATTTCCATTGCTACAGAAAGTCTACTTAGGTATCTCTGTAGTCCAACCACCCTGTTCCCACATATGGCCAGATGTAAACACAACTGTGCTTTTTGTCACTACAAGTCAGTTTTCCCTGTCCAGGTATTATTTTCTAGGAATAAGTTATTTATCAATTTTTTAAAAACAGTCCAATTATATTTCTTAAGATTAATGATTCAAATAATAGCATCTAATATATCCCTTATTTGGGGCATTGAGATATTGAATTGCTATTGCTGAAATAAATTTTTTAAAAAACATACAGCATACAGAAAACACTTGTTTGAATGGGTTCCAAATAAAATGTTAGGGCTCAAAAAGTGGACAGGGACACTGAGTCAGATATCCTACAGTTAGGCTCAGGAGGGAGCTATCATAAAGGACATGCCATAATACAGACTCCATCTAAGGGGGACAGAAGATCAGAATAACTAGGGACAAGAAATAATCAAGGGGTGAGAAACAAAGAATGCTTAAATCAATGATATAGCAGCCCAGTATTTTCTGCCACTTTTTCTTAGAAGAAAACAGAAGCTGAAGCAAAGCAAGTGGGAGCTTTCAGAAAGCTCTCCTGCTCAGTTGGAGGAGGAATTGACAGGGGATATTTAAGAGGTGAGACCTGAGCCCACCTGGATCTGAAGAGAAGTTGTCATGAGTATAGGTAACACTAATTTAACTGGGTTTGCTCACTGTGTCCACAGGCCACTCAGGCAGTGGCCAGAAGTAGTCATCAACAAAGCTGCTACAGTATCCCTAGAATTTTGGCATCACTTCACTCAAATTTCCACACATGACTCATTTCATTGCCATCAAAATATAAAATGGCCTAACTCTGCACAAAGTGAACATCTACAACCTGCTTGACTATGTTGAGAATTTTTCCAACCCTCAGTGCAAGTTCTCTTCCATCTCCACTCTGACCCTGGTCACTGCACAACGGTATGAGGTCAGTAGGGACAGCAGTCGGAATTCCTATATTGAACAATGCACAGAGAAGTATTATTTTCTGTAAACAGGTTATTTATTACACTTAAAATATATAGTCCAATGATATTTTTCAAGATTAATGTCTCAAAATTGACATCTAATATACCCCTAGTTTGAACCTTGAAATAGTTGTTATTGACTAGGCAAATGTTAAAGAAGCACACAGAGAACACCAGTGTGGAGTGGTGGTGCTGGGTTATTATTATTCTGGAACATCTTCAGTGTTCCAGTTGGCTTTGCCTGTAGCACATCAGAAGTGCTGAATGTCTGTCTACATCTGTGGGATCCTGAATCTTAGTGTGAAGAGGTAAAAACCGACAAAAGCCATCTGCTCTGGGAACCACTGAGACATCTTGACCTGGCATCACTTGCTGTCTGGCCATATCCCTGCAACCTTCTCCCTCATCGTACACCCTGTCCCCGTGGAGACCATCCTGGATGCCCTTCTCTGATTGACTGTGAGCGGAGCCCCTCACAATGCTTCCAGGGCTCTCTTGCCTTTCTCCCTGGGCCCTCAGATTCTGCAGTTTTCTATTTCTGTTTGTAAAGTCCATCCTACTCCATGTTCTTTGAACAAGCCCCTTGAAAACCATTCCAGGGCAGATTTGGGGTAGATTGGTTAAAGAGATGCTGAGGAAACTCTGAGGAAGTACCAACTGTGCCAGTCAACTATGCATGAAATGCTGCCAAGAGCAGCTCTGCATTTTTGATGCCACCTGGAGGGAGGCACATACCCAACATCTCCCACCCTGCATCCTTACAGTCTCTCCGTCTCTCATGCCCTGGCTCCTGTACTGCTCTGGCACAAACAGAAAACTGGAATGGAGAAGTTTCCATTCCATATTCATGAGTGATAAGAAAGCAATGAAAACTGAGTGTCCCTGCCTATTTCCTGCTGTTCCTCCTAGGCCTGGGCCTGAGTCTCCCATAAACCTCCCACTTTACTCAGTTTTGAAATGAAGAGTTTCTGAAACAGACACTATTTAGCATTCCTGACTTACCTGACCAGAAATCGAAAAGGTGATAGGTCCTAATTAGAGGTGGGGGCCAGACAATAATCTGGTGTGGCTTGGTGTCTACAACATCAGACGTGATCAAGGCTCACCATGATACTGCTGTATCTCATCAGCAGGGAGTACAGGGACTAGCACAGAGTCTAAGCCTCTGAGAGGCCATGGTAAATATACCAGAGAAGGTAACTCACAAATTTTAACTTACATAATTTGGCAAATAATTTATTTATTTATTTATATATTTTGGACAGAGTGTCGCTCTGTCTGTGTCCCTGGGTAGAGTGCAGTGGCATTAGAGCTCACAGCAACCTCAAACTCTTGGGCTCAAGTGATCCTCTTGTCTCAGCCTCCTGAGTAGCAGGGACTACCTTGTAGTAGTCCCACCCACCACAATGCCTGGCTATTTTTAGAGTTGGGGTCTTTCTCTTGCTCAGACTGGTCTTGAGCAAATCACTGATTATCTCTGATTTCCTCAATGGAAAATATAGGGGTTGGCCTAATTAATCTATAAAGCACCTACATTTCTGACATCCTGGGATTCTGTGGTCCTCCAAGCATGAAAACTAGCCCCAGTTGAACGATCATGGCTTCACTTGGCCTCCAGTAGCACTGAGTGGTCAGTACTTGGTGCAGCACCTTCTTCCTGATCTGTTACCACATGCCCTAAACAAGTTTTGTCTCTTTGCTAGACCATTTGCTCATCAAGGGCAGACTTTGTATTCATCTCCAGGGCTTCTCCCCTAGACTCAGTGCCTAGGAGCAGTGGGCTTTCTGGCCAATTGTAGATGGCCAGCATAGCCAGGCAATACCTTCCTTGCTAGATGACTGCTGAGTTATGTTCCTGGGGCTCAAGCCTCTGTTGTTTCCATCCACAGATGCTCATTCTGCACAACCACTCACTCCTAGGCCTTTTGGCAATAAAAGGTTATTATCATAGTGTTGGCCCTGCCCCTCACCAAGGATTGAGAGCCAAGTCTGTTCCTCTTCAGTTCTCATCCCAGGCTCCCAGCTCTCCCATTGCTCCAAGGAGTCACCTGCTAATGAGAGCAGCTGCTGTATGCTCCCAACCCCTCATGTCCACACCAACTTCTCTCTGACCACCACTTCAGAGCAAATAGCCGAGATGCTGCTTCAGTTCTGTGTCCAGTTTTTCTGTCATTTCCCACTACCCTATCCTCACAGTGTCTTCCTGAAGTTTGAGTCTGTTCCTTCTGTTTTAGACACTTAAACTTGAAAAGGATTAAGTGTCTCCCCATGACTAATCTTTTGCAGGTGTAGAATGTGAGGGTCATGAAGCAGTCATAGAAAATACTTTTACTAACTTTGTAATCCAGTCAGATAAACACACTTTCTTTTTTTTTTTTTTTTGAGACAGAGCCTCAAGCTGTCACCCTGGGTAGAGTGCTGTGGCATCACAGCTCACAGCAACCTCTGATTCCTGGGCTCAAGCGAGTCTCCTGCCTCCGCCTCCCAAGTAGCTGGGACTGCAGGCG
>CAUYRH010150444.1:0-13964 GCA_963574655.1 Perodicticus potto | reverse complement strand
CATATTCATTCCATTCTTCTGGAGCTCTTGATAGCATTTAATAACATCCCAAACGGATGTCTTCCACATATAGTATTATGGTATTTCTTCAAGTAATTGCTAAAAGATACAGGGTCTAATTGTTCTATAATACTCATACCCATTTTATCTAGATGTTCGATGGATCTATAAATCTCCCCTTGGGATTCATCATAGTAACTGTAATGGAACCTTTGACCTTTCCATGGCTTTAGCTGTATAAGGCAGATGTATTTCTTTGGTTGCAGCCGTCATTGTTGTTTGGCGGGCCCAGGCTGGATTCGAACCCGCCAGCTCAGGTGTACGTGGCTGGCGCCTTAGCCCGCTGAGCCACAAGGCAGATGTATTTCAATACTGTGTTCATCTTGGTCTGCCATATCATAAGAAAAGTGCTGATGAGAGGGGCCTTGACATGAAGGCCTTCTTGACAGCCTTGTCATGAAGCTCACTGAGGGCTATCTTCCAGAGTCCAGGACTGATAGTAAGCCTTGCTGCTTTGAACAGGGCTCCCTGACAGCCCTGTGTAATAGGATACAGGGTGGTTGCAATTGTCATAGGGAACAAGTCAAAATGACACCCAAGAGGTGCCAAACCTTCAGAGATCTTTGAAGATGGTTAACAGAATATGGACTGTAAATGGATAATAAAATAAGTAATCAGCAAGGGGATTACTTATTCTGTGCAATCAGAAGAAGTCAGAGATGAATGACCAAGAGGTTAAGGCCAACCACCCAACAAATCTTTGGAGCTGAGATAGATTTTAGACATGAAAACCATTGACTGAAGGAGAAACTGGATCTTACAGATGAAGGACCCTGAAAATCCATGAATGACTATATTATGCAGTCATGATACAAAGGGGGAAGGTGAATTTTCAGACATTTTGAGGATCCTTGAACACAGGTTATGGACATTGAGACAATATCTTGATGTCAGTGTGGCCATTCTAAGGAGCATATGTGGGGGGCCAGATAAGAAATGAAAGCGTGGTTTAGGTTTACTGGTTCCACAGACCCCTCTGGTAGCCTCCCGGACATTGTTGGACTGGACAAAGTTTAGAGTTAGCAGAAGCTCCATGTTGATTCTCAGGGCTTTAGTTTAGGAACCCTCATAGTAGAGAGCCTAAGTGGAATCCTATGAAACTTCTTTCTTCATTCAAAATAGTAAATTGAAAAGGTCACAAAAGAACACACTGGAGTGATGAAAATGTTACATATTTTGATTATGGTGATAGTGATTACAAGAATTCATATATTTGTCGATAATCAAACTATGCACTTAAAATGGGGACATTTTATTGTATCTAAGTTATTCATCAATGAAGTTGACTAAAAATATCATTTTACAAGGCAGTGATAGACATTAAAGACTTAAAAAATCATATCTCCATTTAATTCAACAATTGGGATCCTGAAAAATTCAAATAGGTCCCAGAGCATGAGAGTAAACTATTACAAATTCAACAAATGGTGGTTCTAGTTGTAGCTCTTGTGTCAGTTGTGATATCTTTGACTTGGCAGATCAACATTAGCTTATATGCACAGTATGTGTCCCTTTATCTGGCAAATGTATCCTATTCTATCTACTTCCGTAGGAAGGAAAACCAGAAATAGCTCACAAGCTTTGAGATCAACCATAGTATTTGTGGTTTTGCCTCAGGTCTACGTTAACTTCCCCACCCTCTGCCATACTATAGTCTGAAGAAATACAAACTGCCTAGACATTCTACAGGATGTCTCACTTATCCATTATGTCAAATATGGTGACTTTGTGCTAATTGGACTAGATGAAAGAGAAGTATCAAGTTGGGGAGGCTGCAGGGACTGGGAAATAATGCCTATAAATGATTCAGGCTCCCATCAAATTGGTAAATTTTGGGGGGCTTCAGTGTTCTGGGAGACGTCCTCCAAAGTAAGGGAAACATTATTACATCCTGTCCCTCCCACCAGTAGGAAGGAAGCACAGTGCCTGAGGAGTGTCCTCAGATTGTGGTGGCCACATATTCCACTGAGTAGTTAGTGCTCAGATGGGAATACGTCTGCACATACAGGTATTGGTAAATATCCTGTCTGTTTGGTCATATGCCCAGAAGAAGAAATATTAAAGAAATGAAGACAAGGAAGCCTGAGAGACTTATGACCAACCCATGGGAATGAGCATGAAGTAAGAGATCCAGAAATTGCATATTAACATCTAAGTGGAAGGGAAAGCTAAATAGTCAAACAAAAGCAAAGACCTGGCCAGTTGCCATCAGTCAGCCTCTGACATCAGTCATTTCAGTGCTGGTGCAATGGGTGCCCGTGACTGGGGTAGCCCTCATGCAAGGATGGGAACTATGTCTTGGCCCAGCATTGTGGGCTGTCACTTGCTGGTGGGTTAGCTGCTGTTGCTGCTGCTGCTGAATTTCCCAACCTACCATCAACAGAGACCAATGCTGAGTACTCAATACTGAACCATCCCTCAAAGAGAACAACTAGTCACTTGGTGGCAAGTTGAGTTTTATAGACCTCTTTTATCTTGGGCAGAGTAGCAGTTCACCTTAACTGGATTTGAAAAACATTCTTGGTATGGGTTTGCCTTTACTGCCCAGAGGGTCTCAGCCAGCACTGCCATGGTGGGCTTACAGAGTTTTGAACCAGTGATGTGGGATCCACAGATCTTTCATATGAATAACTATATCAGACCCAGATAATTGTCAAGAATACTTACATAATTGTCCAATAAATATGGAAAGTTTAGCTTCTTTGGCACACCAAATAACTCTTCTAGAATACATTTTATTTCAACTTTATATTCTAGTCTTAAAATTTTACTTGAGCAAACATTAATAGTGTTTTGCTCAGATGATTTAGCCAATGTACAAAACAATAGTCTCTGGTATATGATTTGAATAGAGTAGTGGGGTATTTTATTTGGCTTTCTCTTTAGTTTAATAATAAGAAAAAACAGGCTTTGTTAAGTCTTTATTTTCCTGCCAATCTTTGCATTTAGGAACTTGGAGAGGTACCTTTTAAGACGGAGCAAATATATCGATGATTGTCTGATGGAAAATCACATGACCAAGTGCTCTGCCTTAGCAAAAAAGTTTTCTTGATGATTTACTTTGTACTCTTGTCCACTGAGAGAGGCCACCCTGAGCCATTACTCATGGGCTTTATAGAGCATCGCAGTCAGTAAATATTGTTTGTCTGTCACAAGAATTTGCAATTACCCTAGAATGTCATCATTTCAGGAAACTATAAAGCAATGAACATGTTTATTTTCAGCCACAAAGGAAAAAAAATATCATGAGAACCAGATTTTCTTGGCAGTTTGAGGTATTTATTAGAAAATCTGTAATTTCTTTTTGTAATCCCACACTCAGTGGGCATCCCCTTTAATGGAGGTATGTCAAGTCTGGAGAATTATATGGTACATTCTGAACTTGCTTTGCTGGGAAAATAGGACTCATGACTTAATTTATAGGCTTGTGGAGTTCACCACCCTCCTGGCTTCCTGGAAGGAGGAATTAAAATGTCCTAATGGCTAAAGGGGAGCTAACATGTTCTAAGGTGCCCTTAGGCTCTTGGAATGGAGGGCACTGGATTTTGGCATTTGTATCTTAATGGTTTCCTGCAAAATGGACTTACTACTACAGAGAATTCTAGGTAATCCCACTGAGTGGAGATTGTCTCCATTTTTCTGCATTTCTACCACATTCCCAAGTTTTAGTTTCTCCCCTAGAAATATAATGGCTGCAATGCATTTGCTCCCTCACATATGCTCTCAAGGTGGAGAGGACAAGAATCATTGAGGTGTTAGGGGCATAACGCCTAGTTCCTCTCTCCACCTAAAAATGCACCTGCTGACCACACTCCACTTGCTGCCTGTGCCAGGCTGGGTCATTCTCCATTGTATATGGTGGTGGCTTCCATTAGAATGAGAAAGATGTCTTGCATTCCCTGTCTAAGTGGCCAGTTAATATTTCTTCCTCTTGGTTCTCTACTTCTTTCACTGTATTTTCCTATTCATTAAACTGAGTGAAATCTGTATTCCCTTTTGTGACAAGAGTGTGGCCCCTCTGTTTGATAAGTGATTGTTGACATCCTTCAGCTGCACCCCATCTTCTGCCCTTGTGCTCCACCTCTAAACACCCAGGAAAGGAAGGCCTGGACGTTCCCTCCTTTGATGTTGGAGGGAGGTTCGATCCATGCAAGCCCGTGCCTGTGACTGCAAGCCCTCCCTGCCACCCAAAATGCCCCAAATCAGTCTCTTTCCCAAGCTCTCCTGTCGAGCCACTCTGTTCCTTGAAGAAAGCCTTCTTATGAAAGTGCGATGTTTTATTTTATGTGTCAGCTTGGCCACAGTATCTAGCTATTTGGTCAGACATTATTTTAGATGTTTCTTATAGCTATTTTTTTAGATGAATTTAACATTTAAATTTCAGTGGACTTTGAGTAAAGCGGATTCTCCCTCCATAATGTGGGTGGGTCTCATCCAATCACCTGCAGGCTAGAAAAAGACTGACTTCCCTCCAAGAAAAGGGCCTCCTTCTTCTCTGGGTCTCCAGCCCACTGGCTTACCCTGCAGACTTTGGACTCGCTAGCTTCCACAGTTAGGTAAACTGATTCCTTTAAAGCAGTCCTGTCCTTGTCTCTGTCTCTACCACACACACACACACACACACACACACACACACACACACACACACACACACACACTTGTTCTGCTTCGCTGGAGAATGTTGACTAATAAAATAAGAAATAAACTTCCCCATATCTTTTTGTTGCAAGTGGCATTATCAGTCTCCACATCTGAACCGTAGTTTGGTTGGGTCCACCCTGTAACTACAGTGTCCACAACACCTTTAGTCTTACAGGACACTCAGCTTTTGCCTCTCAGCCTTCCCTTGCCAGGGTGTCTGGTGGGTAGGATGCAGTTGTGGAAATGTGAGACATGGACGAGGACTCGAGTGGTACTCGCGGTGCCAAGATGCTAAATTAAATCCCACATTTGGGTGGGAAACTTTCAGAGCGGGAGATGTGATACCTCATTACATGAGAGGCAGCATCTCCGCCATTCGTGGTAGGGCCTGGGCTGCTAGAACTATGGGCTGGCAAGGTGCGTACAGCACAGAGCTGTGGTTAAAATTGACATGGATGTGGCCACATGTTGCCTTTGTAATGTATAGAAGCCTTGGCTAAAACTTGTTTATTGGAGCCAGCTGTCAGAAACCTGTACACTTGTTCTCATTATGCAACATATGTAGCCCTGAACCTAAGGTTCTTTGGGCAAGATCAGTTTCCGGTTTTCCTGCATTATCTCAGGATTCCAAGAGGCCATGGACACTTAAAAGGGGATCCTGCTACTGTGACACTCTGAGCCTCAGTTTCATTGGCTTGTTTGAGAGACAAATGAAGAAACATCCTAGGAATTCACACTGAACCAGGGACACATTAGGTCCTCAAGATGTATTAATTTCATCTGCCTTCTGTCTTTTCTTTCCTGCCCACCTTCCCTTCTTAAGTTACTTTATTTTCCAAGCTTGGTTGTGGGAAGGTGGGGACTAGAAGATGAGTAGATTTTACTATGTCCTGTCATTATCGGCAACAGCCAGAAACATAAGCACAGGTGCTTGGAGCAGGAAAGGGAGACTAGTGTCCCTGTGGGGATCACACCTACTGTGTAAGGACCACCCCACCCCGCTCCCCAAACATCTCTTGCTGCAGAATCTGAGCAATGCTGAAATTCTCCCAGAGTTGGTGGGAGAACCACCAGGGACGTACTGTCCTGTATCATTTTGAGCAGTGTGGTTTAGTGGAAGGACTATAGGAGTCATACACACCCGGATTCAAATTGCCCAAGGGCTGTGTGTCCAAAGGAAGATCAGTTTTATTCTTGCTGTTCCAGTATTCTGATCTGTAAAGGGTGGAGGTGGTGTGAGTGTGGTGAGTCACCCACTTTCAGGTCTAAGCCACCCATTTCCCAAGCTGCTGGGTTCCCCACCAGTGAATTGCTCTTGGCCATAATGGAGCATAATGGAGTTGTCTCACTCAAGTTTTCATCCATTCCCAGGGAAATGAGCAGTGTCAGGAAACAAAGACTAGCCTCCTGGCCTTAATTTGTGAATTCCTCTCAAGAACTTTCTGGGGGAAACAGGTGAGTCTTTGTCACAGCAACAATGTGCTCAATTTTTCCTTCTGCTTAATCTTATGTTCCTCCCTGCTCACAGTGTCATTCCTAAGAGTATTCTGCAATACACTTTTTTTTGAGACAGAGTTGCCCTCGGCAGAGTGCCCTGGCATCACAGCTCACAGCAACCTCAAACTCTTGGGCTCAAGAGATTCTCTTGGCTCAGTCTCCCAAGTAGCTGGGACTACAGGCACCTGCCACAATGCCCGGCTATATTTAGAGATGGGGTCTTGCTCTCGTTCAGGCTTACCTCAAACCTGTGAGCTCAGGCACTCCACCTGCCTCAGCCTCCCAGAGTGCTGGGATTACAGGTGTGAGCCACCACACCTGGCCTGCAATAACCTTTCTCCAAAATGAACTGCAATCTCAGAATCTATTTCTTGGAAAACTGGATCTAAAACTGTTGGTGTCAGGAGTGGTTTGAGAAAGCAGACAACGGAATGTGATTTTGGAGCTGCTTCACTTGGTGCTCAGTGAAACACGGTGCTCCCTGGAAGTCTGTAGCATTGAAGTTGTTAAAAGCTGGTGAACAGACAGGGGATGATGGTAGGAAGGAATGTACTCTTAATATCGCAGGGTTTGTGAGATACCGAGGGGTGTGCTACTTATGAAGATGATGGAATTGACTGGCTGCTGAGTGCAATCCTGTGCACTGGAGAAAGATAATGAAAGGCTTTGAGTAATTAAACACTAATTTAAGAGATAATGTGAATGTCAGGGGAACTCTTTAGGATCATACGAGAATATTCTTATGCCCTATTACAAGGACAGAAAAGCCTGAGGGTCAGCTCTAGGTCAAAATTCTAATGATAGCAGAGCTCCAGGGAAGGTTGAAGTCTCAACCCCAGAAAGTCTTAGAAAGAGAACACCTGGTTGGATGCACTAAAAAACAAAAGCAAAACCAAACAAAATCCTTAAAACCCCAGTTTCCCTGGGCTCTCTGGGCTGGCAAACATCCATTTGTCCCTATTCAGGGCTAGCACGCCCTTCCTCCACCTCTCTCATGGGCTGCTAGATACAGAGTATCAATTCCAGTATAATCTGTCCAGGAAAGTGTGGGCCTGCTAAGGGAGGAAAGGAACAATATTATAAAAGGGCTGTAAGACTTGGCCACATAATCTGCATGGGACTAGATCCTGTAGGTGCTGGATTTATAAGGACAGAACATGACCTTGGGTGAGGGAGAGTAAACTGACAATGGGCCACCATCCTCTTCTATAACATTTAATGCTCTGACAAGGATGCTGGTTGTATTTACACATAGAAACTGCTATGTGTAAATACAACTTGTATTTACAAGTTGTATTTACACACTGCTAGGATGGCTGCTGGGGGATTGGAGAAAATTATGACCCACACTAAATAAAAAAGCCAGAACTTCTGGGTGGCAGGTGGTTGAAAAGAACCAAAAGACCCAAGGATGAGTACATTGAAGAATGGGTATATTACATAAGGATGCAAAAGCTCCCAGCTGACTACATTCCATGGACTGCCCCAAAGACATTTCACTGACCCCAGTGATAAGGAAGGCACTGGCTAGACAGGGACCAGCCTCATGGAGCAGCGCAGTGGTAGCTGTCCTCTGTAAGCCAGGGGCATGCTATTAGAGAGCTGGGCTCCCTCACTGCAACAGAGATGATGAGATCTTAAAATAATAGAGGCCAATGGGGTGCTTCACTTCAGAAGCAAGGTGCGATGCTGCTATCGTAAAAAGCAAAGACATAATAAAAGTAGCCAGGGGGCTGTGACCTCCATAGAACCATGGAGATGGTTAATTGAACATAGCAAGAGAGATGGGCAGTCATCAAGAGAATCACTTAATCTACACAATTAAAAGAAACCACGGAGGCTAAGGGTCAGCATTTCCTCCCAAAGTCACAATCCCTTACCAGTGTCCAAGCACGAGCTCCTTCTCAGACCTGGAAGCCACTGGCTGAAGGAGAGGCCTAGTTTCCAGGGCAGGGAGGCAGGTCACCATGGCAATGGCTTATCCCTATTTCCCTCAAAGGGACCTGTGACCATTTACTCAGGTAGCCGTACACTGGAGAAAGTGTGGCACTCAGATGTTTGTGAGGAAGACTGGGTGTTCACAGGGTGACTGACACCTAGAGAACTGAAGGGTATCACGGCCTCCCTGTTGGGGGTGGTGTACAGGGATTGCTGATAAATGGGGTCCAGGCTCAGGCCCATCTCTAGGTCCATGGCGGAAAATGACCCAGTGGTGATTTTCAATCCTCAAATGTATATAATAGTGGGGAAACATTTCAAACAGTCCCCACCCCTGTCACAATCAAGATAATACATAGAAAGCAATATTGTGTCGAGGGGAAATGGCAGTGATTAGTGCCATTCTTAAGACCTAAAGAAATCAGGAGTAATAATCCTCCTCATGTCCCCATCAAACTAATTAGTTTCTGGCCTCTTAAAGAACCAATGAATGAAATAAAAATACCCCCAAACAAAAAAAAAAAAAGTCAAAACAGATCTTAAAACAGGAGTGCCTAACCTTCCCCCCCACCCCGCCCCCGATGCACATTGAAAGAATAAGACTGTCTTGGACTGAACATTAAATACATAATCATCAACAAAAGCTGATTAGAAAAAAAAGGTCAAAACTTTTCATGATATTCTACACTACAAATAAGCAAAAAATGTCCTTACAAATCACATGTAGCCCACAGGCCGCAGGTTTGGACAGCCCTGTTTGGAGGATGACAGTGGACTACTGCAAACTCAACCAAGGAGTAGCTCCAATTGCCCTCACTGGGCCAGAGCGGTGTCCTGCCCAGCAGTTGAACTCATCCAATGATTCATATGAAGCGTGTGGCAGAGGTCTGGCAAATGTGTTCTTTCCCATCTTTTTCAGTAAGGAGGAGTTCATATTCATGTGAAACAGACAACAGCGACATAGAGGGTGTTGTTTCAGGGCTGTGTTAACTGTTCCCCCTCTGTCATAATATAATCCGAAGGGGCCTGGGTCATCTGACTGTCCTGAACATCACCACATTGATCCACCACATTGATGACACTTAGTTAATCAGACCGGGCCACTGAGGAGAGGCAGGTGCTTTAGAGGCCTTGGTGAGACACATGTGCTTCAGAGGCTGGGAGACAAACCTTGTAGTGATTCAGGGATCATGGGGAGGATTAGTGTCCACAGGTGTAAATACAGACACAGGGTCTGACAGTGCATCTCTCTAGTTGATATTACTCAGCCCTTACCACATGCCATGCCTTTGGGATATATTCCTTGCTCTTGGGGAGTCTACTAGAGAAACCAAGAGGTAAGTGCTCAGGAGGAAGCCCAAGGCGTTACAAGATGATTCCAATTGCAGTAGTGGTTGCCCTTGTCTGTGGTTTCACTTCTCAAGATTTCAATTACCTGTGGTCAACTACAGTCCGAAAATATTAAATGGAAAATTCCAGAAATAAACAATTCATAAGTTTTAAATGGCATACCAGGCCTGAGTAAGGCAACAAAATCTTCCATCGTCCCACTTCATCCTGTCCAGGCTGTGATTCCTCCCTTGTCCAGCGTCTCCACGGTACAGATGCTCCCTGCCACTTAGCCCCTGCACAGCTGCCTTGGTCATCAGGTTGACGGTAGAGGTATCATGGTGCTTGTATTCAAGGAACCCCCATTTTACTTAATAATGGCTCCAAAGCACAAGCATAGTGAGGCTGGTGCATTATTATAATTGTTCTATTTTATTATTTGCTATTGTTGTTAAGCTCTTCCTGTGCCTAAATGTATGAATTAAACTGTATCATAGATGTGCATGCATAGGAAAAAACACAGTGTTTATAGAGCTTGGTATTATTCAAAGTTTCAGTCATCCACTGTGGGCTTGGAATGTATCTCTGTGGATAAGGGAGGACTCCTGTATTCTAATTCTAATGTTTTAATTGTAGGTACTATCTATTCTCTTAAAATCGAAATGACATAAAACACTGGCTCTCTACAAGAAAATTACAACATTGCTTGATGTTATTGGGTAGTGCAGAAATGTGCTTTGGCCAGAGCTTATAAAGAATTTTTTCATTTAATGAGCTAAATGACCATGCATAATACGTTTAAATTATGACTTATACTTTTCTCATTTACCGTTTTTTTTATTCTTTTATACCGTGAGAAATTAATGAGGCTGACAGTCTTAAACTGTGCTTTATGTATTTAAAATAATTATGATTAAGGGTCTTTTACACATGTGTGTTTATCATGAATTCTTGTTCAAAGAACTATTTTTCATGGTTCAAGGAGCAAAATTAATTTAAATCGGCAGCTAATGCACAGTTCTCAATTCCATGAGTCAACTGGATGTTGCTGGCATTTTTATGGTGCCTCCTTTAATGTAATAAAAAGTGTTGCACTAAATGATGTGTCTGATAGAGGAAGGGGTGGAATGCTCATTGTCTGAAATCCACTCAGCGTTATTCTGGGTCATGTCATGGGTTCATGGTCATGCCAAGAGCCAAGCACAGTGATCCATTGTCTTTATGTTCTCTGTTGTCCCACAGCTGACTTGTGATGACCTGACTGAACGATGCAATCAAGTGCGAATTTTTACATTCATATCTGGTAAAACTTACGGTGACCAATCCATTAATGCACATGCCTGTCATTTCTCTTTTTTTTCCTTGAGATAGAGTCTTATTTTGTCACCCTCGGTAGAGTGCTGTAGTGTCATAGCTCACAGCAACCTCAAATAAACGATTCTCTTGTCTCAGCTTCTTAATAGTTGGGACTACAGGTGTCTGTCACAATGCCTGGCTATTTTATTTTCAGTTTCTTTCTTTCTTTCCTTCTCTCTCTCTCCTTCTTTCCTTTTTTTAGAGATGTGGTCTTGCTTTTGCTCAGGCTGGTCTCAAACCTGTGAACTCAGGCAGTCCACCCACCTGAGCCTCCCAGAGTGCTAGGATTACAGATGTGAGCCACTACGCCCTGCTATGCCTGTCATCCTTCATTGCAGCAGGAAACAAAGTTACCATTGCACGTTCAGAATCCCTAACACATGCCAGCCAGAGGATTGAGGGGAAGTTGGCTTCCCCACTGTACACCCACTGCGAGCTCGCATGTGATGTGAATATTCAGAACTCCAGGGTTCAGCCTCTACAGGGGCTGGATCCCACCTCAGAGAAGGGCTCCCAGCTCCGTGCGGTTCTTCCCGCGCATCTGCCGGCAGGCGGCCAGGTGCTCCTTGTAGGCCAGACTGTGTGATTATGAATATTTTAAATATAAGTAGTTTATCCCTTTTCTATTCAGCATGGAGCTGCGAGCGAAGCTGCAGATGATGGGCAGAATACTTTGTGTTAGCTGGAATTGATCTCGGAATATTGAAGTAAAGAGCCAAAGGGCTCTGTTCTCTGTTTCCCAGATATGCAGGGAAGAATAGGACCCAGTCTTTGTGGTTGGGTTAATTTTTAAAGTGGTCTGCGCAGGAATAATGCAGGAATAACTAGCCGCTCTGGAGGTCTCAGGAAAATTGTATTTCACTAGGAGGAACAAATACAGTATATGCTGTTTTCGAAAGAGAAGGAATATATAAGAGATTCAGATATAAAGAAGTAAATTTTTTTTTGAGAAAACACTGAAATTCTAAAAACCAGTATCAGAAGCAACAAAAAATTTATTCAAAAAATTTCAGCTTTAGATCCCCAATTTGCAACTCGCTGTCTATTAGACGCTGGACCATTAGATCACCTCTCTAAGCCTCAGCTTTAACCACCACAGTTGGTGATAAGAGATTTGGCCAAATTATTTCCCTAGCTCCTTTTCCTCTATTATCTGTGATCCTCTGCCAAACTCTTAAAATTACAGGTGACATGTACCCACACCTGCCCTCCAGAGAGGGAGTGGCCTGTACAGCTCCGGAAAGACTAGTGTTGAGCACCCCGTGCTCAGGTGACACAGGACCAAGTGTTAAAGACGAGGGACGTCTGTTATCAGCTGTACTGCGGGGCTGAGGTGAGAGAGACTGACAGACAGGACCAACTGGGAGGTGTGGATCGCAGGCCAAAAGATCATCAGGTGGGCGATAGCCATGGAGACGCCAAGAACGAAGGTGAGATTGGAAGTAAAATGTAAGCTGCGCCTTAGAGGATACCGAGCACTTGGGCAGGTGGCAGAGAGATCAGTAGGGCATCCCTAGTTGGAGGGGGAATCGGTCAGGTTACTGGCAGGAAACAGATGGTTGAGTCAAACTGGAGAGTTGAGAAGCGTTTAATAAAGAGACAGTTTACACAGGTGTCCCCAGGGCTGAGGTACAACAGCACAGGGGGCACAGTGTCCTGGCTAGAGACAGTGGGGAGCCGTTTTCACCCTGAGAGGTCAAGGGCAGGAGTGGTGAGCCTG
The DNA here is from genome assembly GCA_963574655.1 of Perodicticus potto. Classification (NCBI taxonomy): domain Eukaryota; kingdom Metazoa; phylum Chordata; class Mammalia; order Primates; family Lorisidae; genus Perodicticus; species Perodicticus potto. The sequence continues at coordinate 1,423 of CAUYRH010150444.1, read as the reverse complement.
ACAGGACAGGGGAGTCTGAAGGGCAGGGAAGCCTTCTGAGGGGGACTGATGGGACCAGCTGATTGTAAACGGGCGAGCAGGGATTGGAGGAACAAACATCCCAATCTCATTCTCCTCCCCTCCAGTTTCCTGCTGGAGCTTCGACTGAATCCAGCTGGAAGCCAGGGAAGGCCAGCAGGGAGGGGTGAAAGGGGATCTGAAGACGCCAATGAAGCCATTCAGCAGAGCAGGAGAACGAGGATGCACAGATACACGAGTGGAAACCAAAACGAGTGGTGGGGGCTCTCCAGAGCGTCTTCCAAGTTGGGAAGGGGAGTGTTCACCTCCACAGTGAGCAGCGGCCCTTACTGCAGGACCACGGGAGATTGCTGGAAAAATCTGGCGCATGTGGAAGAGCCTGGAGAACACCCCCTAATATTCCTGGCTGCACACTCATCCAGACCTTCCCTCTTTTGAGGGACAATCTTAAACCATTCATCCCTTCTCATTTCTCCCCTGTCTCAGGAGCCAAGCGTGTGCTAAGGAGATAAGGAATGCTGGAGCCACAGCAAGTAACGATAAAAGTAGAACGCTTGCTTTCCCCGCAGGAATGTGCCCCAGTGGCCTTCGATGCCCTCCATCTAGGACTGGCCCATCGGGGCTTATCCCAGCACAACAGATACTGGCCATTATGCTTTAATTGATGGGCCTGCCTTCATCAAACATTCTTCTTGCTAATTTCCAAATCACAAACAAAACAAAACAAAACAAAACAAAAAACAGAAAAACTAATACCAAGATGGGGAGATGGAGAAATGTCAAATATCAAGTTTGCCTTTTTTCACTGTTTTGCTCTAGTCCAGAAAAACAGAGTGGGTTTGTAGATTGTTCCTACAGAAAGGCTCTGAGATGACTGTACAAGGCACCTGTTTGTCTGGAAGCAAGTAAATGCTGTGGACATGAAGGCACAAAATGATGCCAAAGACTGCCTTGCTTCTCGCTGCCCCTTTAATGTGATAATGATTCGCACTTAAGAATGTATTAAGAGTTTTTATACATGCAAATGTAAGAACAAAATAACAATCTTTTATGCGGGATTGACCTTTCTTCTTTATTTTTTTTATTTTTTTATTCTTCTAATTGTTGAATCATAGCTGAGTACATTAGTGCAATCAAGGGGTACAATGTGCTGGTTTCATATACATACAATCTAAAACATTTTCATCAAGCTGTTTGACATAGCCATTATCTCATTTTCTTAGTTATTGTATGAAGACATTTGTATTCTGCATTTAGTAAGTTTTGTCTGAACCCATCTAGGATGCACCATAGGTGTGGAATACTATGCAGCCTTAAAGAAAGATGGAGACTTCACCTCTTTCCTGTTTACATGGATGGAGCTGGAACATATTCTTCTTAGCAAAGTATCTCAAGAATGGAAGAA
>CAUYRH010150441.1:0-17969 GCA_963574655.1 Perodicticus potto | reverse complement strand
TTTTTGTTTTTTTTGAGACAGAGCGTCAAGCTGTCACCCTGAATAGAGTGCTGTGACATCACAGCTCACAGCAACCTCCAATTCCTGGGCTCAAGCGAGTCTCCTGCCTCCACCTCCCAAGTAGCTGGGACTACAGGCGCCCGCCACAACACCCAGCCATTTTTTGGTTGCAGCCATCATTGTTGTTTGACAGCCCGGGCTGAATTCGAACTCGCCAGCTCAGGTGTACGTGGCTGGCGCCTTAGCCCGTTAAGCCACAGGCGCAAAGCCTATCTTCAAGTTTTTATGTAAGTTATAATACTTTTTTGAATCTTAAATTAGGAATTCACAATAGATTTGATTGATCAGTGATCACTAAGAATTTATAACAAATTATAACAGAAACTGCTGATTTATGTTAAAATTTTTGACTTGTTTAATATTTCATACTACTTTGGAAACTGGACAATGATTAAAAGTAGCAGAACATTAAATAACCTTTAAAAAATCCCTAATACATATTTTAAATTTGAAAATGAAAACAATAGACTTCATCATAATTTTTAAAGATCTCTATTGATGCAATGTTTGCAAATCCCTGAAGCCTCAGGAAAATAATCTAAATGGCTCATTATTTAGCTTATTGAACTTTGCTGCAGTTAGGTTGACGGATGATAGCAATGTTTCCCAATCACCAGAGTACCATTTTAAAAGCATTTTTTATTGAATAAAGCGCTTAGAATATTGCACCCTGGAGCTTTATTTAGGGGAACGGTTCAATTGATGTTTTCTGTTTAACCTCAGCTTTGACCCCTCACAGCATATATGGTTAATAAGCAGCGTTATCATCTAAGAAATGTAGCTGGGTCTGCGCATTTGGTACTAGCACATAGGAGCCTATTTGTGTGTGGCTCTCGTGTCATCGTGGTCTTGAGAAATAAAACGTAGTGTATTAAGTGTGACACCCTGGTTTCCACAGCTGCCACTCTGGTCGGTGAAAACGGCCTGATTTTCAAGTTCCTGGAAGCAGAAAGGATATTTTGTCTCACCTGCACATGTGCATAGATGAACTTTTATTATATAAATAATGGAATTCTGGGGGAAGTAACTTTACATGGACCTCAAAGGTCCTGTGAGGCTTAAGCACTAAATATTTGCAGTGACAAGTCAGCTGTGCTATTTGGTGGCACTTGGAGGGGTGTAGACAGTGGTAGTGATGTCCAAATGTGAGCAACTCTTTGTGTGCAGTGTGGACCCTGCTTATGATAAGTGTTCAGTGTTTCATTTTCTCCAAGTAGAAAGCTCTGCTTGCCTGTTACTTTGTCTCTACAGACTCAGCACAGCAAACTCCAGCTGAGCAAATGTGAAATGCTCCCTGGAAATTCCTTCACAGAATTAAAATTCAGCCTCTCCATGTCTCAGCACACATCCAGCGCAGCTGCAGAGGGCTGGGGCTGAGCTAATGGCGTCAGCGGTCACAGAGCACAGAGGTTGCTAGCTCCTGTGGTCCTGTAATAGTGTGGCAGAGACCTTGAGGCCCAGGTCTCCCTTTTGGTGCCGACAGGTCCACCGTCTCACTGCCATCCTCTAGCCTCGCTGAGAGCTGGGAGCCCTCTCGTCACCTCTGTGGCTTTTTTCTCTTACACTGGTAAGTTCTATATTTAAATACTGTTTCAGAACGTAGCTATCATCGCCTCACTCTGGCATTTATGTGCAAGAATCAGCTAGGATTAATGACAGATCACAAGTGGATTGTTTGAAAATATAGGGATGTCACATTCTCAATAGCACTGCTTTTGGATTTACAGAAGTGAGTGCTAATGTGTACGGCATGCTGTATTTTTTAATTCATTTTATTGTGTGTGCCTACAGAAGCAAGACTAATTGTGGTGTTTTGTCAATATATTTGTGAGGAGCAAATCATTGTCAGTGACATGAAGCCCTCACTCAGTGACCTTCAAGACCAATAGAGAATAAATACTACATAGCCTGTCTGTGAATATTGATTAGCAGTTTTTCCAGATGATCAAATTACATTTTGTGTTAAGAATTCTGTTAAATTATAAAAAGATCATAATAACTACAATCAAAAATGGTGAAATGTCAGTGATTAAATTTGATTTATAAATTACATTATACAAAGAGTATAGCTGGCAGCTACGTGCGTATAATTGCTAATATGATAAAGGAAAAGTTTCCCATGCTTTTCAAGAATAATGGCACAGAAATCTCAGACTTCACAATGTAGGGTATGCATCACAACTCCTGGGCGAAGGACTTGAACCTGGACTTTGCCTAACACAAACAGTGTAAACTAATCATATGTACTCTTATGGTAATCAGAAATTGAAAAAAATAAATTTCTAAGTAATGGTACTGTACAGACTTAATAATAAAAGTTGCCTCATATTTTATTGTCTTCCTTACTCTTGGATATACTTTCCCATGAAGGTTACTTAGTGTGGAAAGTGTGAAAATGTAAACAAATTGCCTGTGATGAAGGTTACTTCAGTGTGCTTCTCAGTAGGCTAAAAATGAGCTTTAGCTTAGGCTCCCACTTAAATATATCTTTTAATTGACATAATTAATTTTACCTTTGTATTATTGTCCATAATCACATTATTAAAAATTTCTAAAAGCTCAATAGTCAGAGAAATACTAATTTGAAATATACTAAAACTTTAAATTTTCATATTTCAGAGAAAAATATCTCGGCAAATATTTTCTATTGTAATTTCAGGCAGCAATTAATTCCATATTAATACAGGTTGGCCATAAATTTATTGTGCTATTAAACTAGTGTGCAATTTGAAATAGCGTGCAGTTAGAAATATTGTGCAATTTGAAATAGTATACAATTCGAAATTTATATTGCACTAACCTTATGGACACCTGTATAGCACATGAGAAATATTGGAAACTACTCTCTTAGGTTTTCATTTGAATACTGATAAAATTGCTTAAAAAGATAAAGCCTAGTGACAGTTCTGGAAACTCTGTGCTCTTGTGGTGGTGCCATAAGACTTGCAAGGAAAGGCGAGTCTCACCACCTCTGGCCAGCCATGCGTGGCAGGCAGTGCAGGCCCTGGTGCCTCTGGCATCCTGCCCTCCTCCAAGCCCCAGGGCCTCTGCAGTGTAGCCGTGCCCAAGACGCCTGAGAAGCGCCACCCCACACAACAGCTTTCTCTCTGCTAGACCCTGTTAGAAACCACCACATGTAAGGCACATTCAAATATAAAGAATAATGACCCAAAAGACACCATGGTGAAGAAAGCAGAAATCCAGAGAGGTCTTTGTACACAACAGGTTCTCTCCCAGCTGTGGTCTGCGGGGGGCAGTGGTGGTGGCAGTGGGTGGTGGCCTTGGCATGGACGCCTCTCTCTCTCAGCTCCTGGGGAGGCCTGCAGGTCAGCCCAGGGGTGTGTGCATCAGCAAGGAGGAGTGAAAAGGAGAGGGGTGGCAGTGGCTAAGAAAGCACTAATTCAAAAGCTGATTCTTTGAGAGACAATGGAATGGAAAACAGTAAATAAGTGTTTTCACTTATAATAAAATAAGTGACACCTATGGAATTGCATGTGTTAAACATGCAACAGATGAACAGGCTTAAATTCTTATGAAAGAATAGTAGACATAGGCCCAGTGTTAATATTTTTGGACATCTCAGTAAAATAATTGTGTTCTGAAAAAATATAAACTAGCAAAGTTCAGTCTAAAGAATCCTGAGTGGACCAGAAAGGAAATTCAAAAATATCACCCAACATAGCTTTAGAGCAGACGGTTTTATAGGTCAGTTATTTTGAACCACTAATAAATCTCACAGTATAAAAACTTTTCTGGAGCAAGGAGGAATGTTCAAAGCCTTCTAATTCATTTTACAAACCCAGCCAAATCCTACATTCTGAGATCTGACCAAGAGGCTGAGCGGGGTGGCTCACTCTTGTAGTCCCAGCACTTTGGGAGGCTGAGGTGGGAGGATCGCTGGACCTGAGGAGTTCAAGGAGTTCAGGGAGCTGTGATCGGGACACTGCACTCCAGCCTGAGGGACAGCAAGACCCAATCTCTAAAACAGAAAATGCATACATACATACATAAAATCTGACCAAGATACCATAAGTAGATATGGAATAAAAGAAATTTAAGGCCAAGGCAGGAGAATCACTTGAGGTCAGGAGTTTAAGACCAGCCTGAGCAAGAGCAAGACTGTGTCTCTACTAAAAATAGAAAAACTAGCCAGGTCTGGTGGCAGGCCCCTAAAATCCCAGCTACTTGGGAGGCTGAGGCAGGAGGATCACTTGAGCCCAGGAGTGTGAGGTTGCCATGAGCTCTGACACCACAGCACTTTGGGTAGGATGACAGAGTAAGACTCTGCCCACCCCCAAAAAAGAAAGAAACAAAGAAAAAGAAATTTAAATACAAATCTTACGAATAGAGATACAGAAATCCTAAAAAATGATGTCAAGTCAAACTTTTCAGTATTTTAAAAGAGTAATACACCATCGCCAAGTAGTATTTATCCTGGGAATGCAGGAATGATTCAATATCAGAAAATATGTTAATCTGGCTTTATATGTGTAAGTCAGAAGTTACTAGAAACTTTAAAGAAAGGCATTTAAATTAAACTTCAGTACACCTTTCTAATCAAAACCAACCAGTACCAAAATGTCAGAAAATACTAAATTCAAAGTAGAAAGGTGCTCTCTTAACATACCATTGTCACTGTCACACCAAATGAAGACTATAGTCACTGCCCTTACAGCAAAAAGTGACGATGTCTGCTGTCACCAATACCACTTAATGTTGTCATGTGAGAAAATTATTAAGATAATATTAAAAATTATCATTTAACTCATGATTATCTAAAAAACAAAAAATGTCATTTACAGAACCATGAGAATTCACAAGACTTCAGTAAGTTGTCCCAATAAAAACACATGTCAAGATATATAACTATCTTACATAGCAACAGCCTGTGGTGTTGACAGTTACATTCCATCCTCAAAGCCACAACAATGAAAGTGTTTAATTATGAACCTGTCTAGAAATTTATGAACAATTAGTAACTAACATTTACAGCTTCTTACAGACATGTACTCATTTATTTCTTTGAACAACTCTGAGAGAGATGCCCTCATTTCATTAATGAGCAAAAAATTCAGAGAGTATTTGAGTGTCTACTTCAAGGACAAGAAAACATTTTATTTGTTTTGTTTTTGATGCCAGAACAGTTGTTCTAAGTATAAACATCAGAGGAATTTTAAACGCACTGAAGTCTGCATCTCTCCCAAACATACTGGCCCAGAACCTGCAGAATTAAAAATTTCTCCCAAGTAATTGGTCTGTTTAAAAACAGTTCATCTGTATTATAACTTTTTCACTAAATGTATATATTGAAGTAGACGTTGTTTAATAGATTTTGAAGTAGATACACATTTTTACATTAGAATTTTCTGTGAATCTATATCTTAGTAGCACAGAAGAAACTCCTGGAAAGAGCACTGGGCCAGAAGCCAGAAAATCCTGGTTCTAGGTGGCTTTTGAGAAGCCACTTGTCCTTAGGCGTCGTTTACCTGTCTGTGGAGAATGGGGCTGTGTCTGTGCATCAGCAACTTGAGATTTTTCCCAGGTCAGCACTCCAATAGTGACTGAAATGTCCCAGAGCTATCTCAGGCCCTACTCCACCAGTGAAAAATGATTTTTAATTAAAAAACCTTTCCAGAAAGAAACTCTAGGCACAAGCGGTCCTTTAGAAATAAATTCCCTCAAATATTTAATGAGGAAATCACTCCAGTACCACACAAAGTCTTCCAAAGATAAACAGAGAAAGGAACACTTCTTGCCTCACTAGTACCTCATTCCGATGTTGAACTGATATCAAAATCAGCCAAAGCCATTTTCAAAAAATGACAGATCAACCAATATCAATTATGAACAAAGAGGCAAGAGCTTGTGATGAAATACGAGCAGGTCAAGTGGAGCTTACCAAGGAGTGCGGAGCTGGTTCTGCAGTGCTAAGTCGGTCCATGTAATTTGATCACCAGCAGCCTAAGGGGAAATTCCCTTTAGTCATCTGAGCAGATGCAGGGAAACAAGAAACTTAGAAATCAAACAGTTAACATGATACTTACTGTAGAAAAACTGAGTATGTTTTTTCTAGTGTGTGGGACAAGACAGTGACGTCCTCTCTCGTCAGAACTGCTCATGGCTGTTGTGCGGGTGCTCCCAGTGGGGCAGCAGGGTGAGGAAGAGAGAGAGAGGCGCACGGATTGCAGAGGAAGAAAGCAGATGCTTCTGTTTTCATAGATGGCACAGTTATCTCCATAGAAAATCCCAAAGAGTCTACAAAAACCTGCTAAGCTTTACAGACTGGGTTTGCCAAGCTTGCACATTGTCACGTCCATGTATAGAAATTACTTGTATACCGATACACTAGAAATGAGGAATTAGAAATTAAAATTTGAAAATGTACCACTTAAAAGCACAAAAAACTGAAATACATAAGAATAGATCTAACTATATGAGTAGGATTTAAATATTGAAAACTATAAAATAGTAAACAAATCAAGTGTCTAAATATGAGTAGTACATCATGTTTGTAGATTGAGACATTTTATTATCAAGATGTCAGTTGATTTTTTTATGAAGATGTCAAGGAATTCAATGCAGAAAGGATGACCCTTAGATAGTGTCCAGAACAAATGGACAGCCAGTGCAGAGAGAGGCACCCCAGTATTAGACACACAAGTTGATCTTATGCAGAAATTAACTCAAATGAATCATAGGCCTAAGTGTAAAACCAGAAGTATAAAATTTCTGGAAGAAAATGCAGGGGAAACCTTTATAGCCTCGAAATAGTTAGGCAATAATTTTTTTAGATACAAAAAGCACAGATCCTAAAAGAAAATGTTGATAAATCTCATCCCAGAGTAAAACTTATGTTCTTCAAAGGATATTAAGAAAATAAGCCACACAGACTTGTAGAAAATGTTTGCAAAATATATACCTGGTAAACTGGATATATAAAGAATTCTCAATAAGGAGCAATCAGTCAAATTGAAACATTAGCAAAAGATTTGAAGAGCTGCAAGGTCTGACACTGAGTTCTCAAACCTGCCACCATGTGCTTACTTTGGTAGCACTATTCGAACAGCTCAGTAAGGTTTCATGACCTTGGTATGTCAGTGTCCACAGGTGTGTTTGTGTTGACATGTGGCAGTGTCTTGCTGAGTGGCACTCATTAATGTCATGGTGTATTTTAGTGCACCATGGCAAGAATGCCAGAACTTAAATTAGAGGAATAAACAAACATTCAGAAATTTCTTATTAAACTTTGCAAGAGTGGAAATCAGGGACAGGTTAGTACAAGTTTATGGGGATAATGCTGTGAAGAAAATGGCAATGTACAAATGGATTAAACATTTTTCTGAGGAGAAAGAAAGTATCACTGATGAAGAGAGGTCAGGGTGGCCAGTAACAAGCAGAACTGAGGAAAACGTTGCAAAAATTCTTTGAATTGTGCATCAAAATTGTTGGCTGAGTGTGAGGAGTATAGTAGACCAAGTAAACATTGATAGAGAAACAGGAAATCTTAACTAAAAATCTTGGCATGAGAAAGTGTAAAAATGGTCCTGACGGAGCTCAGTAATGAACAAAGTCAAAAGAGAGTTGAAATTTGCCAAGACCTTTTGGAAGGACAAGACGATGTTTTGGGCTGTGTTATCACTAATGATGAAACTTGGGTGTACCAATATGACCCTGAAATAAAGCATCAAAGTGCACAGTAGAAGCCAGTTAATTCTCCATAATGAAAAAGTTCCATCAGTCCAAATCAAGAGTTGAAATAATGTTGCTAACCTGTTTTGACATCACAGGGATTGTTCATTATGAATTTCTACCAACTGAACAAGCAGTTAACCAAGTTTACTGTTTGGTAGTGCTGAAAAGTCTGCATGAAAAGGTTAGACAAAAATGGCTGAATGTTCCACTAACAACTCATGGCTCTAGGATCATGACAATGCACCAGCTCCGGGACTTTTTTTTTTTTTTTTTTTTTTTGAGACAGAGCCTCAAGCTGTCACCCTGGACAGAGTGCTGTGGCATCTCAGCTCTCAGCAACCCCCAATTCCTGGGCTCAAGCGAGTCTCTTGCCTCCGCCTCCCAAGTAGCTGGGGCTACAGGCGCCTGCCACAATGCCTGGCCATTTTTTTTTTTTTTTTTGTGGTTGCAGCTGTCGTTGTTTGGTGGGACCGGGCTGGATTCGAACCCGCCAGCTCAGGTGTACGTGGTTGGCGCCTTATCCTGTTGAGCCACAGGCGCCGAGCCTGTGAGGGACTTTTTTAGCCAATACACAAACAACTATATTGGAATATTCTCCCAACTCACCTGATCTGGCCCCCAGTGACTCTTTTCTTTACCTGAAGATAAAGAAAATATTGAAAGGAAGACATTTTAATGACATTCCAGGACATCAAAAGTAATAGGAGGACAGCTCTGGGCACTGTTCTGCAGGAAAGCTGGAGATGGGCATCAGAGCCTGAAAATAAAAACTGAGCCACAGACATACCTTAGAGCTGTTAAATATGGATGTCTCTTTTTAAAGATGTGTAAACTTGCCTCCAAAGGTTGATACTAAAATACTCTTACCTATATGAAAGAATTTAAATGTGAGTCAATAAGAGGGCACACTCAGCAAATTAAATCTGGTGGCATCATGCTTTTCATGATCAATGCTTTCCATTGCATTATCATTTTCATTATTTCCTCCCCTTCTGTACCCCATTTGAGGGAAAAAAAAACCTTTGTGGATTCTTTTTCCTGTTTAAATAATGAAAATCTCTCAGGAAAGCTGTCCCAGCCCCATGCTGCAGCAGCAGTCTGGGCTGTTGGGAACTCTGTGAAAGGCTCCTTCCGCCTGAATCACTGACCCTCTGTTCCTCACGTCTGCATATGTAGTCGGCACAAAAAGATCTGAGGAAATGCAGCAGGGAGTCTTTGGACAGTATTTCAACGTGATTCATTGCCAGAAATAGGGCTTGGGTGACAGGGATTGAACTGTGGTGGGCGTGACGCTGCACAGGGAGGTTCAGAGAACACCTCACTGCACATGTCGCCCACATACAGCTGTATCCATTGACTTAATAAATTCCTTATAAACTACTTTACTACTTTGACGTGAGATCAGCATTTTGTATGCAAAGAAATCCTTTAAAGCAAACTAGTAACTCCCAGGGAGAGATTTACCTTTTTAAAATTCAGAGTCCCTGGGCGGTGCCTGTGGCTCAGCAAGTACGTCGCCGGCCCCATATGCCAAAGGTGGCGGGTTCAAACCCGACCTCAGCCAAACTGCAAAACAGAAAAATAGCCAGGCGTTGTGGTGGGCGCCTGTAGTCCCAGCTACTCGGGAGGCTGAGGCAAGAGAATTGCCTAAGCACAGGAGTTGGAGGTTGCTGTGAGCCGTGTGACGCCACGGCACTCTACTGAGGGTGATAAAATGAGACTCTGTCTCTACAAAATAAATAAATAAATAAATAAAATTCAGAGTCCAGATTGCTCTGAATAACTTTCCCAAACTGTTCTGAGGGCCTAGGAGAGCCCTGATATGGGATGCGATGAGAATGCGGCCCTTTAATGTTTGCGTGTGTTGAGAATTCTACTCAACTCAGCTCAGCGCCTGTAGCACAGTGGTTGTGGTGCTGGCTACATACACCAAGGCTGGTGGGTTTGAACCTGGCCCTGGACAGCTAAACAGAACAACTGTAACAAAACAAAACAAACAAACAAAAAAATAGAATTCCACTCAGCTTTTCCACTTTTAAGTTACATTAAGAGGTTTTTAGTTTTCATTCATTTAGGAAATTTGTTTTTCTTATTCCTGAGTCTGCGTCAGTGAACATAATAAATACCGGGAAGGCCGCAGCTGGAAGGAGGCACCTTGCTGGGTGCACCAAGGGTGGGGCGGGCCACAGAGGCAGAGCGTGCTGGTCAGGAGGCTGATGTGGGGCTGAGGACACAGACAGGACTCTGATTAGGCAGTTGGTGATCCCTTCTGGAGACACACCATGCATGTGGAGCCCTGGGCTAGGCCAGGAAAAGTTAGAGAAGGGTCTGTTATATGTGTATTTGGCACTGGTCTAGCTGCTGTCCATCTTTGTAACGTTCCTATTATTAGAAAATAAACCCCACTCCTGCTTGTACAGCAGGACTCTGAAGTCAGAAGGAGGAATTTTAGCAATAGATTGTTTTTACTAAGTCTGAATATGGGGCTTCAAGTTGGCTGGCAATGTATAAACTCCTAACTGCCTGCACTCATTACTTAAAAAATCTTAGCACACTTTCTAAGGATGCTGTTGGTTTTATATTAATAGAGAGCTTACATACTTTACAAAAGTATATATAATTTCTTAAACATCTTTAGAAAGATTCAAACTTTCAATAGCTTTAACATTCTCTTTTCTTTAATTTCTACTTTTGATATCACTGGATGTAAGTCATTCTAAGAGCCTTCTAAAAAGAACATCACTCATACATTTCACGTACACAAAGAAAATTAACCAGAGGTTCCCTTCACCCAGCCAAATCCCCTTGTGTCTCTGCTCTAAACCACAGTGCTCACAGCATGGAAGTACTGCTGGTGCCCGTGGCAATCACTGTTTTCCCATGTGTCTGGAATTGTCTGACTGCGACGAAGAAGACCAGGTCTTTATGTAGCACTGAGCACCTTGGGTGCTTCGCAGTGAAGTTTCTAACAGCACTCCATGTCCTCATCTGAATTGTATTCCTTTGTAGTTATTTGTTTATAGAACTAATTCAGAAATGTTTAATTGCATATTATCAAAAGAATTCTGTCTAATAATAAGTTACATGAGGACAGTAATTAAAGCATGGGATCTCTACGAAAGAGGGAATATTCTTTTTCTCTCTGGTTGGCCTTCGATAGAGTTAATCTAACTGACTAAAGAAGATTGGATGAAATGCTAGGTAGGTATAAGAAGTCGACTCGCATGGGGGTGTGAAACCAAGCATAAACTGAATAATACACAGATGTGAGTCACCAAATATAGAAAGCCCAGTTCTGCCTGGGGTGGGGCACCATGAGATGATAGGGTATTTGTGGAAAGATGCAATTTACAGGTCAAAACGTAATAGTAACCTTTCACTGTGTGAATTGATCCTTGGAGTATTGTGGATCATTTGCAATTTATGGAGAAGTGGTATTAGGAAAACATCTTAGAACTTTGCTTTCATTTCTCATTTGAAACAGTGTTGCAGAGCATTTCCTGGGTCCTTGGACACGTAATTTCTGTTGGCTTTCCCGCATTTTGTTCTGGTGCCCTGATGTAGAGCCTATTGCTAATAACTCTATGTCACGGTGCTGTGCTATCCATGGTGTGTGTCCAGACCCAGTGCTCTTCAGGCTGGAGAATGGCCGAGGGCTCACAGTCCAACCAGGCCAGTGATGCACTATTCAACACTGGACGCGAGCACAGGACCTTCATGTGGCAGTGTCCTGAGAAAGGCTGCATGGTCACCTGTAGCCACCATCCGTGCAGTGTAGTGAATGTCAGCATGCACCACAGATGCTGCTTGGCCCAGCGCTCTACCAGCTTAAGGACCTCATGGGTGGGTTCTCTCAGCCCAGTCAGAAACCCAAAAAGTGCAAGCCAGGAATTTCTAGGATGCAGATTCTCTCAAATCACAACTTGATTAAAAAAAAAAAAAAAAAAAAGAGGGCGGTGCCTGTGGCTCAGCCAGTAGGGCGCCAGCCCCATATACCGAGGGTGGCAGGTTCAAACCCGGTCCCGGCCAAACTGCATTAAAAAATAGCTGGGCGTTGTGGCGGGCGCCTGTAGTCCCAGCTACTCGGGAGGCTGAGGCAAGAGAATCGCCTAAGCCCAAGAGCTGGAGGTTACTCTGAGCTGTGATGCCATGGCACTCTACTGAGGGCGATAAAGTGAGACTCTGTCTCTACAAAAAAAAAAAAAGAGAACACAATATAGATAAGCAGACCATGTCCCCATAGTCTGTGAGGACACAAGATCTGTCACTCTCTAATTCATCTTAGGGGAGGAGGGCACAGAGATTTTAATAAAATACTTAGTCAAAATGGACAAGAGTCAAAATTTCCTAATTGCATTTATTTTCCACAAAGGACAGAGGCATCAATTACATACTAAGAAGGGAGCTTCCAGTGTCACAGGTAAAGCCCAAGGCGTCTCCCAGACTGCTATGACACTTCAGACAAGGTTTGGCCAGCCTGAGACACAGTAAGAAATTCAGGGCCTTTGCTTTATTCTTGTTCTATGTTTTATCCTATCTCTTTAAACTTAGTATTCCAGCCTGTTGAACACATTATCAAATTTGAGCTCAACCATTGAGCTACTTATGCCTAACGTTCCATTATTGGACCAGTGGTGCCTGGCAGTCATTTGTATCCTCTCGAGGTCAATGCTGGGGTCCAGCCTTCTCACACATCTGCCTCCTGAGAGTCCCTGTCATCACGCAGCGCACAGAGTTAGTCTGCTGCAGATACTAGCATGCTGGGACCTTAGCAAAAAGTGATGTAAATTTTCAACATAGTAGTTTTGAAGAACCATTCAAAAACAGGTACATAAACAGTTCTACTGCACTACATCTTATACTAGTAATTTTTTCCTATTACTTCTCTGCTAGTTATGCTATTGTGCTGTAAAAAGAAAATACTGAAGTTGTTGCTGTTGGAGTAGTTACAGGTATGACATGGTGCACGTTCCAGTTTTGGAGCACTAAGCAATACCTTAGCCATTAGGACTGATAAATCTTTCTCCCATTTTTAGTTGAAATCACCCCACAAGTCTCACAATGCCTCGACCTCTTATGTTTACATGAAGTACTGACCTGTTAGAGGCAGACAGCAGCACAGAAGCCAGTGCGGGTGTGATACAGCCGCCTGAAAAGGCTCCGCCACCTATTTCTGCTGAGGACTTGGGAGATGAAGAAGATAGAGCAATAAATGATCCTCCAGGTTCTTTGTTGCGTGCACTTGTGTGTCTTATTCAAGGTGGTGTGACGTTGAGGCTGACTCAGATGACCTCTCATGTGCACTGAACATGACTCTCCTGGAGATGAAGTTCCATCTACACCCATCTCCTATGCAGCCCCCTCCCTCAGAGAAAAAGAACGTGACAAACATGTTCACAAATGGAAGAAACTGAGCTAACTGCACAGCCCACAGTAGGTAGAGTCACAGAACCATCAAAAATTTCTTCACCATAGTGAGAACTTCCACAGAAACTCTGGAACTTTTTCTTGATGACGAGGTTGTTGAACTCACTGTCATGCTGCAGTGGGCTGTAAATCTGAGTTTGAGCTCCAAGTTCAAATGCTTTCTGGGAGTTATTTTTCTGGGTGGTTACATGTCATTCCTAGATGTCCCTAGAAGGCGTGAGTTTTGGGAGCAGAGAGCAGATGTGCAGAACATCCTCATTGGTGCTGCTATGAGACACGGCCACTGTGAAACTGTAGTTTCTAATGTGCGTGTTGCTGACAATGCAAATTTGGACCCAAAGGATAGGTTTTCCAAGTTGCGACCTCCTATAAGCATAATCAGACATGTATAAAATTTATTCCAAGTGAAACCCATTTCAGTTTGATGAATGCAGGGTTCCTTATTGTAGTCGTCATGGGTACAAACACTTTGTATTAGAGGAAAGCCCAAAGAGTTTGGGTGTGGTGCAGCTCGTCTGGGCCACATTAGCTGGTTTCAGCTGCATCAGGGTAGAAACCCAAGCACTAAACACGAGGGATGACTTATTGGTGCCTCACTCACCCCTCAGTTTACAGAGCACCCCGTGGGCAGCACCACTTGGTATTAGATAACTGTCCACCAGTGTCGCTTTCTGGATAAGCTCAGTTCAGTGGGACATCAGGTCCCAGGCACAGTGAGAAAGGATCACCTTAACAGAGTTTCACTGGAAAAAGATGTAGCCCTGAAGAAAAAAGAAGGTGGCACATTGGATTATCAACTTGACGGCAAAGGCAGCACTGTGTGCAGGAGGTGGTGACAGTGACATCACTGCTGCCTCACCTGGTGCTGGTGCCGATCTGTGTCTTATCAATCGTTATTCCCAGAAACTGGAAAAGAATATCCAAGTTCAGCAGCCAGACATGATCAAGGTGTATAAGCATTTCATGGAAAGCATAGACAGAGCTAATGGCAACGCTGATAAGTACCAGGCATCAGTCGGTGGGAAGAAGTGGTGTCCACTTTCACTGTGTTTCAAATTGCCAAGGCAGTGGCATAAAACACAGGATGAGAAGGCAGTGGATTTTCTGAAGTTTTGTTGACATGTGGTCCTGAACCTGGCCAAAGAGGACGACCTTCTCAGAAGCATTACATCTACTCCCATTAAGGTGCATGAGTCACATGGTGGTCAGGCAGGGGGAGCAGGCACTGAATGTTGTAAGAACACCACTTTAATGTGAAAAATGTGATGGGTTCTGTGACTGTCAGACTGAATGACAGGGAAACATGATTTTATACGAGTGTGGCGTATAGCAGGGGTTTTTCCTAGTATTCCAGTTTTGGAACACCACTGTACAATGATACATAGTAAGTTTTTTTTTTCTTCAAATTCTTGTTCCTTTGATTTGTCTAGTAACATACATGGATATCATACCAAAATTTCCATCTGCAGCATAAGTGTTTTACAAGGACACCTTCTAACCTGTCAGTCCACCCATAGGTGCAGGTGTCAAGCAGAGAAGTACTAAGGCCAGGCGTGTTGCTGGCATGTTGCTGGCGTGTGACAGCAGGGCACCCCAGCCTCTGTTCCCGGAGCTTCTGCAGGGGAACCTCCAGCCTGCCTCACAGCAGGGCAGTTAGTAGGGCTAGATTTCACTTTCCTCCCAGATGTGAAAGCTTACTATTTAACTGCCTAGTGTGGCTTAACAGCAGAGTAGGGACACTTCTGTATAGTGACATCTCTGCAGGGCAGTCTAACATTTTGCTGTCTCTGAATTTATAAATAGCTAACTGTATGATTCTATTAATTACAATAAAATTTGTTTCTTGAAAAAATAAATCTGGGCTGAGGAGAAGTGTCAGCTCTGTAGGCATGTAGTCATTCCTACTTGAGAAAGCACAGTTCTGAAGTGTGTCCAGCACCTGCACTGTGGAGTAAGCCAGCCGGAGCAGCCTGAGGACCGACGGGCTCTGCTTCCTGCTGTGTCCTGAAGGCCAGGTCATGGGCAGTGGGCAGCTTCTCTCTCTTGCCTAGAAGCAGGACTGGTGTGTGTTCTCCTTGGAAATAGCACATGGCACATTCAAGTATATTCTGGGGTGCAGGTAAACAACTTGGGTGGACAAGGTTTGATTTCTCATCCTTTTTGCCTTTTCCGTGGGAGTGTGTTTCTGATTTTGTAACTGGAAGAACCACAAATAGAGCTCATTATAATTTCATGCAATCCTGCTTTTCTAGGATTACTCAGTTTCACTTGTCATAGGCTAACTTTGCTATGTAAACTTTTTAAATTACCAGAAGTTTACGAGTTAAATTTTTTTCCTAATGCATATGATTTCCTAATTCATATGATTTAACATTGTGTAATTTAAAACGATATAAGTATATATCTCTTTACTGTGCTAAAACTACAGTCCTGCTTGTCTTTAATTCCTTTACGGGATCCTAAGCAATGTTGGAGAGTGAACTCATGTCACCCAACAGAGAGGAGGCCTAGCAGGTCGATTATGGATTTCTCTGGAACACACCTGCAAGCATATGTCCATTTCAGGGGTCCCGGGACAGCTCTCAGAGGACAGGCAGATACAGGGCCTCAGGCCCTATGCCCTGTTCCATGATACCCTTCATTCCATAGATATCCCTATCATCCTAGAAAATGTCCAGTTCTAAGTTTTCAGCCTGGTCCCTGCAGGCCCACTCCCCTGCCACACCACCAGGCAGCGTGCAGAGTGTCAGAGATGGAGGGAACGCTCTTGAAGTATCCTGTGCTTGGACTTGGTGGGAGTTTCTTGGAATATCTAATTTTAAAAGTAATTCTTGTTCTGCTCAAGAGAGCAAGTGTGAAGAGCTTCCACAAGAAGAGAAGAGAGAGCTTGATGTTTTACTGCTGATGTGGATGTGCTAAGCGTCTGGAGCCCACACCACGGTGCTCCGTGGCCTCCATGGGGCCCCACTGGAGAGGAGGCCACTGGGCCCAGACTCCAGCGGCCTGAGCCGAGTAGGGAGCCTCAGAACCAGGGCTACCGAGAACTTACTGTCACATGAATTTTCAGAAGATACTGAGATTGAATTAATAATACCCTGGGTCAGGCGCAATAGCTCATGCCTGTGGGCTAAGGTGGGAGGATCCCTTGAGGCCAGGAGTTTGAGAACAGCCTGAGCAAGAGAGAGACCCTGTCTTTACAAGAGAGTAAAACAAATGGCCAGGCATATTGGTGCACACCTGTAGTTCCAGGTACTCATTGAGGCCAAGGCAGGAGGATTGCTTGACCCCAGGAGTTTGGAGTTAACAGTGTGCTGTGGCCAGCCTGGGCAATAGAGTAAGACCCTGTGTAAAAGCAAAAAAAATCCTGGACGCTAAGCAGAATTTAAAATGTCCTTGAAGTGATTTGAGTTATTGGAACCCAAGATAAAATTCTACGAGTGTACATAATGGTTAAAATTGAAGGCAGGGGATGACCTCACAGGCCTGGAGAGACTGGTGTCAGAGGCAGCAGGTGCTGCAGAGCCGCATACGGGGCTGTCCCAGGGAGCCCTCAGAGCCGGCTGCTGACCTGGCTGCTGACCAAGGTGAGGCCCACGCTCTGTCCACCGTCCCAGGGAGCCCTCTGGGAGCCGGCTGCTGACCTGGCTGTTGACCAGGGTGAGGCCCACGCTCCGTCCACCATCCCAGGGTGGGGCCGCCCCAACCCTCTGTGACAGTGTGTCATAGATATGCATTCTCACTGGATGATATTTCTTTAACTACCTAACAGGGTTGGTGTATCATGTTTTAACTAATTAGTTATGTTAGTTCTGAGGTTGCTTTTAAAGATATAATTTTCTTTAGAAAATACCTATTATCATAAAATATAATTTATAAATTATTAACTTTAGAAATTACTTTTCCTCTTAATTTTTTTTTTTTTTTTATTCTTGGGGATTCATTGAGGGTATAAGAAACCATGTTACACTGATTGCATTTTTTAGGTAAAGTCCCTCTTGCAATTGTGTTTTGCCCCCAAAAGGTTTGGCACACACCAAGACCTCACCACCCCCCCATTGCTCCTTCCCTCTCTCTGCTCTTCCTTTCCCCCACCCTCCTCCTCCTTTCTCTCTCTCTGCTCTCCCCTTCCCCCACCCCCACCGTGTCATTAATTGTCATTAATTGTCCTCATATCAAAATAAAGTACATGGGATTCATGCTTCTCCATTCTTGTGATGCTTTACTAAGAATAATGTGTTCCACTTCCATCCAGGTTAATACAAAGGCTGTAAAGTCTACACTTTTTTTTAATGGATGAATAGTATTCCATAGTGTACATATACAATAGCTTGTTAATCCATTCCTGGGTTGGTGGGCATTTAGGCTGTTTCCACATTTTGGCGATTATAAATTGAGCTGCAATAAACAGTCTAGTACAAGTGTCCTTATGATAAAAAGATTTTTTTCCTTTTGAGTAGATGCCCAGTAATGGGATTGCAGGATCAAATGGGAGGTCTAGCTGGAGTGCTTTAAGAGTTCTCCATACTTCCTTCCAAAAAGGTTGTATCAGTTTGCAGTCCCACCAGCAGTGTAAAAGTCTTCCCTTCTCTCCACATCCACACCATCATCTGAAGTTTTGAGATTTTGTGATGTGGGCTATTTTCACTGGGGTTAGATGGTATCTCAGGGTGGTTTTGATTTGCATTTCTCTAATAATTTAGGGATGATGAGTATTTTTTCATATGTTTGTTAGTCATTCATCTGTCTTCTTTAGAGAAGGTTCTATTCATGTCTCTTGCCAATTGATATAT
>CAUYRH010150437.1:0-30683 GCA_963574655.1 Perodicticus potto | reverse complement strand
GGGGACTTAAGAATGGAAATAATGAGACATAATATGCAAGTACAGGACAACACCATGCTTAGAATCAGGTGGGCACCTCTACAAAAGTGCTGAAGATGGGCGGTGCCTGTGGCTCAAAGGAGGAGGGCGCTGGCCCCATATGCCAGAGGTGGTAGGTTCAAACCCAGCCCCAGCCAAAAACTACAAAAAAAAAGTGCTGAAGAAACATGTTAAAATTATGGGGCAAAATTGATAGCTAAAGATTCTTAGAAGAAATTAATCTTAAACTGGGATTTTAAGTAGACAATGGGTGAGAAGGGGAGTTCTAGGTATACTAACAGGCGTCCTCAAACTTTTTAAACAGGGGGCCAATTCACTGTCCCTCAGACCGTTGGAGGGCCAGACTATAGTTTAAAAAACAAAACTATGAACAAATTCTTATGCACACTGCACATATTTTATTTTGAAGTAAAAAAACAAAACGGGAACAAATACAATTCACACCTCCGCATGTGGCCTGCAGGCCGTAGTTTGAGGACCCCTGCTGGGGTACGGGTAGCAGCCATGTGGGATGTTTCATAGCATAGATACCTAATCAAGAGCAGAATTTCTCAAAGTCCTGTTTCCAGACCAACTGCATTAGGATCATCGAGTGTCTTTACAATTACTCACACCTGCACTTCACCAATATATTGAGCTGGACTCTCTGAAAGTAGTTAAAAATCTGTCTTTAATAAGCATTCCAGATTATTTTTAGACATGGCTGGAAAGCATTGGTTAGCGAAAGGGAGTGTGGACAAGTTATGGGTAGGTTGACATGGCTGCTACGAATGAAGATGGAATGTAAATAAAGGGCAGCTGGGGAGGCCCTGGCCATTGGTACTATTACTAATATTTCATGCCTTACATGATTTCCACTAGCAAAGTGAATGTTAACATTTTGGTGTGCCTACTAGGTTCCAAATGAAAATAAAATTTATTTTTCAGAATAATTAACCCATCTTCTGTGTTTTTACACCTGGGCTGCTGAGTATTGTTTAGAGACAATCGTAGAATCACACAGATTGGTTTCACTACCAATGCAGTCTTCACCTTGTTTAAACCTTCAACATTGGCCATCATACATTTCTCACGCCATCTCTTCTAATTCTTTACCATCGCTGTCATAAACTTTCTTCATTCCCCTGAAACTCCTACTGCACTACCTCTCTCCCAATTCTTGGTAGATAAGCTAAATCCTACTTCGCTGAGAGAAGGAGAATCTTGAGATAGGATTTCTCAACCTCCTTCTGTCCTCCCTACAAAATAACTGTATTTGCACCCAACCCCATTACCCACCTACCCCTCAGCTGAGAGTTAATCCTTCCAACCTGTGACCTAGAAACAGCCATGTCAACATCACCTGGGAACTTGTTAGAAATGCAAAACTTTAGACCCACCCAGACCTACTGAATCAAAATTTGCTTTTTCACAGGATGATTACAGTTCGAGAAGCTCTGCCCTGGACAAGAAGCCCTGTCTCACATCGTCATCACATTTTCCTGAGTCTTCCAGAACTGCAAAACTCCTTTCTCTGTGAGGCCCTCTCAGAAACATGTCAACATGTAGGTCTCTTTCATTCTAGATGAACAAACATTCAAGCCATTTAGAAACACTGTACTTGGCACCTTTTGTCCCAGGTGGTGAATGATGTATGTTCTTTTCTTTTACAAAGCCAAAAACCTTCAAAAACTTTCTTGCATTCTGTTTCTATTTTTTCCTCCATTTATTTCTCAACCCACTTGTATTTGTATTTTATTTATTTATGTTTTTCTTTTCTGAGACAGGTCTCACTCTGTTGCCCCAGGTAGAGTGCCTTGGTGTCACAGCTCACAGCAACCTCAAACTCCTGGGCTCAAGAGATCGTCTTGCTTCAGCCTCCCAAGTAGCTGGGACTACAAGTACCTGCCATGAAGCCAGGCTGGTTTTTCCATTTTTAATAGAGTTGGGGTCTTGCTCTTGCTCAGGCTTCTCTTGAACTCCTGAGTTTAAGCAATCCACCTGCGTTGGCCTCCCAGGGTGCTAGGATTATTTATAGGCCTAAAACACTGCCCTGACCTCAACCCATTTTTAAAAGAGACCCCCAGTTATCTCCCATTATCCAGTCTCCCTGTTTTCCACGGTAATAATACCCTAACATTTAGCCAGGCATTTAACTGTCTAAAGACTATATTTCCTCGTTTCCCTGCGGTTTCCGTGTGTCTGTATTTCTAGGTTCTGATTGATGGGATGCTAATGGAAGTGATATGTATATCGTAAAAGGAGAGAGTATGACCTTGTCTTTTATCTCCTTCCTGCTAGTAGAATGTGGATGAAATTGCTCAAATCCTGGCATTTGACTTATTTGAGTTTATTTGAGATAAACTTGGAATGGAGGCTGCACATGATGTGGAAACGAGATAGAAGGCTCTAGGTAAGTCAAACAATGGAACGCCATTCCAGACTGAACTGCCTGTCCCCACATTTCTTAGATTTGAATCAGCAATGCTCTTAAAGGCTTTTAGTATCAGAAACCTAACTAACACTCTACAGCAATCTACCAGTCCTTCCCTAATTTCCCCACTCCTGACAAAGTTCAAGTTATCAATGATACTTTTTGCTACTCCTAAGGTACATAACATGGTTAACAATTCTTTTTCTTTTAAACGCTCTCTCCTTTGGACTTCCATAATACCACATTATCTGACGTTTTATCCAAACTCTCTTTTGCCTTTACTTACTCCTTAAAACAGAGTTCTCAACTGTGATCACCTGCGAAGCTTTGAAAAAAATGTTGATTCCTGAGCCTTAGTCCCAGAGATTCTGATTTTACTGGTCTGGGGTAGAGTTCTGGCATAACTATACTTTTTTTCCCCCCACATTCCTTTTTATTTAATTTCAGATTAACAGGTAGGTACAAAAGATTAGGTTACATTGTTTGTGTTTGTTAGGTGAAGTCCAAGTTGTAGTTGAGGCCTTCACCCAAGAGCATGCCACTGTGCATACTAATATAGCCTCTTTGGAAAGAAGTATGGAGAATCCTCAAAGAGCTAAAAATCCCATTACTCAGTATCTGCCCAGAAGAAAAATAATAATTTTACCATAAGGACATTTCTACTAGAATGTTTATCACAGCTCAATTCACAGTTGAATACTATTCAGCCATAAAGAATGAATACTATTGAAAGAATACTGAAAGAATTCTATACAGCCATAAAAAAGATTTTTACCTTTTTTGTATCACCTGGATGGATTTAGAGGACAAACTTGTAAGTAAAGTATCAAAAAATGGGAAACCAAGTATCCAATGTACTCAGTACTAACATGGCTATTATTTTACAAGCCCCTCGTGACTCTAACATACAGCCAGGTGCACAATCATAGCCTTACGCTTTGCTGGGTAGACGGCTGTTTCTCAGCTCTTAGACTCTTATTTCCCTCTGTGCACATTCACCCTGACTAATCTCACCTACTTCCAATTCAATTAACCATTTACATACTGATGACATTCAAGCCGATATTTCTCAGATCTCTAATCTTCAGATTTGTATATGTAACAACCAGTTGGATAGTTCCAACGGATATCTCACATTTATCACCTCTGATTTTTTTTCATGATTTCTTTCCACCCACCTAAAAAATTCTTCTCTTTTGTATTCACTAGAATAGTACCACAGTCCTCACAGTCATAAGAGCTAGAAATTCTAGACTCGTCTCCAATCCCGCTCAATCTCCCTGCCGAATCAGTCATTACGTTTAGCTTCCAGAGTCTAATATCTCTGCTGTTCATTCTCTTCTCTCCATCTCCACTGCCATTTCCTGATGGAGGCTACCATTATTTCTTTCCTGTCTGTGTTTCTGTACAGTCTTGCTCTCTCCCAATTCTTTCTTCATGTAGCAGCCGAGTGAAAATTTTAAACCACACGTCCCGTTATGCCACTTCCTTAGGTTGAATGCTTTAGCTTTCCTTTGCTTTCGGATGGAAGCCAAATAAACACCTTTGCCTGACCCGCCAGCTCCCTCTTGCTATGTCCTTGCCTACTCTCTCCAAATTCATGGCTCACAGTTCTATTCCTCTCCACCCCTAGGCTTATATCCCTGTTTATCTCCCATTCCAAATTTATCTCAGGTTCCACGTCGAAAGCCAGGATTTGAGTAATTTCATCTACATTCTAGATGTAGAGGAATTCATACATTCTTCCTTGCACCCACCCCCAGCTATAGTGAAATGCCCTGCTTTCTTATCTGGTTGACCAAATAGTTTTGAACCTCCCTGAGTGCAGGGGACTGTGTCTTGATAACTACTTTTTTACATAGGCTTTTGCATGATGTCTGGAGTATAGTTGGCTCTACAACACGTATTATTGCCTATTTACAGTGCTCTAAGTGTCATGGAGCTTGCATTGTGATGGACTCAACACTTACTGAATGAAAAAAAACCTTAATTATTTTATAGATAAGCTCAAAGAGGTTTAATAATTTTCAAAGCATAGCAAAAAACTACACTGAGGCTGAATTTGATCTAAATTGCTAGCCCCAAACCTCATGTTCTTTCCACACTAACATATATAACATCTACACAAAGATTTTTTTTCTTTTCTTTTTTATTGTTTGGGATTCATTGAGGGTACAAAGAATTAGATCACACTGATTGCATTTGCTAGGTAAAGTCCCTCTTATAATTGTGTCCCACCCCCAAGAATTGTGCCATACACCGTAACCACCCACCCCACACCCCTCCCTCCTCCTTTCTACCTGCTCCCTCTCCCCCTACCCGCCTTGTGTTAGCGCATCTACTGCCTTCATATTAGAACTGACTACATTGGATTCTTGCCTCTCTGTTCCTGTGATGCTTTACTAAGAAGAATGTGTTCCAACTGAATCTGGGTTAATACAAAAAATGTAAAGTCTCCATCTTTTTAATGGGTGCATAGTGCTCCATGGCATATATATGCACAGCTTGCTACCCCATTCCTGGGTTGGTGGGCATTTAGGTTGTTTCCACATTTTGGCAATTGTAAATTGAGTGCAATAAATAGTCTAGTGAAAATGTCCTTATGATAAAGTGACTTTTTTCTTCTGGGTAGATGACTAGTAACAAAGATGCTTTGTGAAGAGACTATATACTCTTCTGATACTTTGAAGTGTTTTTTAGGTTTTCTTAGAGATATCCTGGCTTTTTAGATTAGCCTGTGGCTTCTGATAAGCTCATAAAAACAACAGTCTTAAGTTATGTTCATATAAAAGCAAAATATTTTGTAAATTAAACCAACTTTAAAAAAAACTGAATTTATTGGGGGGGATACCAATTTTCTTTTTGAATAGTGAGTTTGGCATCAGAATTACAATCTAGAGTGTTTTTTTTTTCTCCTGGTTAGATTTGTAATTTGAAAGTATGGCTTTTTCTGTGTGTGTGTGCTTTGCTACCTCTAATTATACAGACTAACTGTACGGTTCTGTGCCTATAGGAGCCAGGGAAGTGAAGCAAATGAATGGATAAAGTTGTATATGATTAATACAATGGCATATGCATGATGGTTAATATATAATGTGGTAATGCTGAAAAGAAATACAAGACTATGAAGGTGGGGGATAGATGAATACAGCAATGGTTGACCAAAAGGAAGAAAGAAAAACCAGATTCTAGAGTAGATAGCAGAAAGGGTAGTGAAATTTCAGTGGATACCCTGCTTCTGCTGAGTTCAAGATGAGGAGAAAAACTACATTACCTCTTGGGGTGACAAGGTGATTATGTCAACCATCTTGCACTGGAGTTGGGGCTGAGTATTTTAACTCTGTGAGAAGCTTCCTTTACAGGTTGAAGACAAGCAATCAAATGGGTGGAAAAATCTACTCCTTGAAGGAATGATCCATGTAAGCAGATCATTCCCACACCTCTGTGCGAGCTACTTGCTCCAGAGTCACACAGAATGTGATAAGTCAACATCTGGGAGGGAGAACAGTAGCCTGCGAATTAAGAAGGTGTCATTGTCCCTTAGCACACGGATGAAGGGAGAGACTTTCTTTATTGCCTATTTCTAGAAAAGGCGCAGAAATCAGGAAGCTAAGGGCTCATAAAATAGCTAGACAGCTTTATAAAAAATAAGCGATGAAAAAAACCACTGATAATGATTAGTTTTCTAAGACTTACAATTGAAAAATTCCTAACTCTTCAATTGTCTCTTATAAACTTATAAAAATTTGATCAATCTTACTTGAAATAAGAGTAACAGAATGGAAAGAGATACTATCAGATCAGGGAAAATCCAAATGTCCAATAACAGGTTGTGTTGGCCAAGCTGTGATGAAATATAAATTGGGTGTGGTGTTTACAAAGGGCAATGTGGAAATATTTACTAAAAAAAAAAAAGTCATGGGCTATCCTTTTAGCAATCCCACTTCTAGAAATTTATTCTACAGAGACAGTCTCACGTGTGAAAAACAACACGTGTAGGAGGATTTCATTATAATATTACAATATTATTTTTATAATATATTAATAATAATACAACATTATTATTATAATATTCATTATAATAAATGATACGAATGAATCTAAACAACCACCAAGAAAAAGTGGTTATTTAAATGAAATATGGTATATCCATATGGTAGAATACTCTAGACAGAAAACAAAACAAAGCAGGATTTTTTTCTGATGCATAAGATCTATAAGCTGTTTTGTGAGCCAATTAATTTTATGCTATCACTTTTATAAGGGGCTAGATTATGTATTCTTATAAGTGTAAATCTCTGGAAGGACATGCAAGAAAATAGTAAATAGTTATATGTTTGGGAAGCAGGCATGGAGAATTAGCAAATGGGAGACAAGTTTGGAAAGGATGTTTTGTTGCTGTTACTGTTATCTTAAGGATATCCCTCCCTTTTGGGGATCCCTATAAATGTATTACTTATAAACAAATGATAAATTCACTTAAAAAAAAATAATGACGTCCTAACCGATTGATTAGTAGTATAAATCACAAAGCAGGTGTGTAGAGATCCTGGCACTGACCTGTGGGTGGCATATATTGATCCATCAAGTTTCCTCACCTTTTAGGATTTTTTATCTATGGCGGCTTTGAAAAATCAAGCGATAGTGCTTGAAAGAGATACTGCAGGATCAAGGTGGCCCCTACAGGACAAACTGAGAAGTTTTATTACTTCGTTTCCCCTTTAATGATAGAGTAGTTTAGGATGCGTGATTGGAGACTGAGACCATAGGTTTTCCTTTACTATTGCCAGAAATGAAAGTTTGGATAATCACAAATATAAGCACTACCAAGAAAGCCGATTTGTAGAGACCACACTGGGGTGTGTTAAGGAAGAAAATGTACCTGGACTCTCTCACTCTATTCTTGACGCTCCTATCTTTGTGTTTATGGGCGAAGATTCCTAACCTTTCTAAGCCTTAGTTTCTTCATCTGCAAAGTGTAGATATTGCCATTCTTGTAAATTTCTTGCCTACTGAAGTTATCGTTTTAAAACTCAGAGTTTAATAAGTCAGTGATGTTACCCCTAACACAATCCTATATTCTCCCAAATCACCTGATAGGAAGAGGACTACTAAAAACAAACAAACAAAAAAAAGCACAGCCAGGTGTAACAAACAAAGAAAAACTTTCTAGAGAACAGAACTAGAATGGCTAGATAATATTGCCAAGGAACTCTAAGACATAAATGGGCTATGTTCTGGTTACCACTGTTACGTTTACCATTTTCTGTGTTTCTAATGGAATTGTTGTTGCAGTTATATTATCCATTCTCTATCAGTGAATAGTTTGGGTGTTAGTTGAGAGTAATTAACATTATGATTTACCACAAATTGCTGGACCATAAGAAGCCAAGTCTAGGCGTGATCAAGAACGCATCTCTCCTAGATATTCTGGATTTGAATCAACAGAGACTAAGTTGCCTCCCTGTAGATATGAGGAGAGGGATTTGAAAACGTCCCTGTAGACATGAGCACTGTTTGAGATGTGTGTATGGGAAGAAGAGTATGCACAGACGCTGGATACCCATTTTGATCCTCATTCATTTTCCTTTATATGATGCAATTCAGATTTTCCTTGAGAAAGTCCCTGACCCTCCTCAACCCTCGATTCACAAAATTCACTTTCTCTTCAGCTTAAAAAGAAGAATTTAACTCAGACCCGGACAATCAGAACACTATAAACCTTTATGCCCAATAATATGACTATATAATCCAGTTCAGGTCAGTGGGAAGAGGAGGTTCAGGTACAGAACTTTTTGTTCAAGTTTGGAGCTGTGAAGTTTTAGATCTGAAATCATCAGGAATTATGTGACAGAAGAGTTTCTAAGATAGAGGGAAGGTGGAAGAAAGAGAGTGAGCACAAGCACACACCCCTAAAATCTAAGAATATGCATATCCAGTTATATGAATAATAAATTTCTTCTTTTTGATTCCATTATTAGTTGGGTGTTCTAACTCTGGTAAGTGACAAAAAAAAAAAATCTCAACTAAAGCCACTAGGTCTTTAATAAATGAAAAGATACTTAACCTCACTTAATATATAAAAAATAAAAATAAAATTACACTGACATACCAGTTTTCAATGAAGAGATTTGGAAATAGCCAATACGTTGATAACTAACTGTTTTGTTCAACTTATAGAGAAATAGGAATTATGATTCTTTGCTGGTGAAAATATTAAGATGGTACCACTCATGTGGTGAGTAATTTGGAGATGTTTGTAAAAATTACAAAAGCATTTACAAAAAAAGCAATCTCTCTTAAAAGATTAATTCTGAAGATATACTTGTACATGTGAAATTTATTTCTTAGAATATTATTTGTAATAACTAAACATACCAATCTAAATGTTCATCAACAAGGGTCTGGATAAATAAAAAATTGTTATTATGTACATCTCTACAAGGAAATATGTGGAGCTGTAGAAAAAACTGAGGAATTTCTTTTTGTGTATGTGTGGTCTTACTTTCAAGGTATGCCGTTAGATGCATTTTTTAAAAGTGCAGATATTTGTGTAAAATACTTGTGCAAAAATAAAAAAAAACATCTTTTCACATTTGTTTGTATGTGCATGAAAATCTCAGTCCAGATAGAAAAGAAACTGAAAAGAGTAGTTATCTCCGGGTCAGGGATAGAATATGAAATTTGGGGATAAAAATTGGGAGGGAGATTTTTCACCATGTACCTTTTATTGTATGTTTAAATTTCTGAAATTACATACACTCTTCACTAGTTTTCCAATATAATATCTTTTTTAAAGAAAAATATAATAACAATAGAGCGGGGTTCTGGAGTTCTGAGTCATACATGGTGTGCTGGCTTTGAAATGTCAGCTACATAAATTGGATGAACAGGCTTGCTTTCTTTTGCTTCTAGAATGTCAGCTCTGTGCTGCGCTGCTGAGAAGAGGTATCCCGTGGCAACAGTGGCCCCTGCAGGACAAAGTGAGAATCTCCTATTTGTTTCTTAAGAGTTGTAGGCAAGGTAAGCCGAAAGGTTTTTCACGGGAGTCGTTAGACAAAAGCTTTTCCCCCCCTCACTGTAAATTTGCTTCCAGATACACCCGGGCACAAATCCTGTCTGTTTCCTGTCATTTACTGTACGTGTAGCTTTGGGCAAAGGCACTCAGAGTTTCTTCACTTGTAAAAATGTAGATAATACTATCTACTTTGTCATATTGCTGCCTTACGAATATTTTGGATAAATGGTGTCACTTAGAGAACACCGCCCTTGCCCCTCCAAAACAGCTTGTGGCTGCGCGATGCGGGAGCCCACCGCAGGCCCCTAATCCTGCAGCAATAGGAAGCTGCGCGCAGGAGCTCTGAGGAAACAGTCCGGGACCTTCTCGGGCTGGCCAGTGCAGGGGGACAGCTCGGGCAAAGCAGGACAAACAGAAAGAGGGGGCGAATGGGGGAGAGAGTGAATGAGGGAGAGAGGGAAACGGAGAGAGGCGGAGGGGTGGAAAGAAGGGACCTTTAATGGCACCCTTTGAATCCCCGTGTCCAGGCACCCTGGAAGCTCTGAATTTACCTCTGACTTTTCACTTATAAAGACAGTAATTTTTTTTCTCCTAAAACCGGGTTGAGGTGTTATTTTTTTCCACTTGTGATGGAAAAACTCCTAACCATAGCTAATGGTGCGTATTAAAAATGCTCCACCTCATTCATAATAAGAACAGCAATTAAAAATGAGATAGCATTTTCCACTTCTTATATTGACAAAAAGTAAAATTAAAATTGATAATACATTATGTTG
Source organism: Perodicticus potto (assembly GCA_963574655.1). NCBI lineage: Eukaryota > Metazoa > Chordata > Mammalia > Primates > Lorisidae > Perodicticus > Perodicticus potto. The sequence continues at coordinate 20,437 of CAUYRH010150437.1, read as the reverse complement.
ACCAAGCTGTGGAAAAATAGGTATCCTCATGTTTTACTGATGAGTTTGGGTTTAACAATCCCTAAAGAAGGCAAATTAGACATATTTGGTAAATGGTAAATACACGAATTTTTCGACCCAGCAATTACGCTTTGGTGTAATTTGTCCCACAGACATATACCCACCCACGCAAAATGAGGCAAAACAGGGGTGTTCAGTGCATCTTTGTTCTAAGAACAAACAATAAAAATCAAAGTAAATGGTCATCACTGGGGAAGCGGTTTCATTCACGCTGTGGAGAAGGCTGAATCCATTAAAAGGGATAAAATTTTTCTTTAGGAACTAATAATATATAGCCGTGTAGGCACGCACACAAAAAGGAACAGAGGCAGATAAAGAGCTTGCTATAATTTGCATGAAAAAAGGATGGGGGAGGAATCTATGTTCATGTTCAGCTGCACGTGCATTAAAATCTCTGGAAGAATTGACAAAAAGTGAATTACCATGGGAAAGGCTGTGTAGAGGAAATTGGGGGGGAAAGGACAGGGAGACAGGGAATTTTTTTTAAATGACCCTTTTTGTACCTTTTTAATTTTTGAACCCTGTAATTGTATAATTTATTCAAAATGATATCAATAGTATTTCAGGGGGAAAGAGTTCTAACTTATATGCTAGCGCTGTGGAACTCTAAACCTATGACTGGGGAAAAATCCTTAGATTGAATTTTACCAGCCTGGACTCCATCTTCTAGAATTTCTAATCTTTTCCAGCTGCGAAAAGTGGCTGCCGAGCTGAAAAGAACTAGCCCTTGGTTACGGCGACACCTAGAGGACAGCCTGAGAATGTCTCGGCCTGTTTCTTTGTGCTATGGAGCGGTTGGGGGTTGGGGCGAGGGCGGGGGTGGGGGGGCGGAAGGGAGTCGTAGGACTTTAGTAAGTGATGGGTAAAGAGTGGTGATCTCTTCCCCTTAAAATTGCTAGTTCATTTTCAAATAAGCATGTTGGAAGCTTAGACCTTAAAGCTAAGTACTCCTGATTACAAATATTGGCCTTTCCCCTCACTTTTTATTACTCTTTAGCTCTGTGGCTTTAGGTAAAGGAACTTAACATTTCTGAGTCACAGTGCCTACGCTGTAAAATATGACATGTGCTAATTGTATTGCAGGTTAATGCCTCACAGTGTTATAAGAGACTTATTTTGCCAGAGAAATCCCAAGTATGGCAACAACCGCCGGTGATCACTCAACCCTTAAAACCATCTCAAACACCCCAAACCCATCCCAACAGGAAGTGAACTGCTACAGAGATGGAGCCCACAGAAGGGACCTCCTCCCACAAGGTCTGACAAGTGACAACGGAGATCCTGGCAGAGAGCTGGCCGGGAAGCTCACTTCCCCTCCAGGTCAGAGATGCCTGGTCCTTCCTGTCCTGCACCTCATGGACCAGAGACCACTTTTTGCTGTTTCTCATTCTCTTCCTTTTTCTTTTTTTCTTTTTAATAATTATCCTGGGTTTTGCCCCTTCATGTATTGCATTTGTGGTTATACTAGAACCATGGGTTGCTCGGGCCAAGAGAAATCAACCACATCAGGGACTGACCAAGAAATATCACTCAGAAATCCTGGACTTGGAACAATAACTAGACAAAGCTCTGTGTGGTCTCCCTTTGGGAAGGGGGAATTGGAGTTTTTACAGTATATAATTATGGATTATAATTAGATAGGCACTAGTGTTACGGTTAGGTGTGACCAGAAGGGACGTTGTAGTGACAAAGATGTGGACTACAGCGGAAACCTGTGGTGTTAACTAAGCCAGCATTTATTTGCCCTTCCTCATATAATACCATTTTGATCTTTTCCTGGATGCCTGGAATCCACATCTCTCAGTCCAACTAATTTGAGTGATTCTGACTCCCTGACTCCCAGAATGGTCATGTGACTCAAAGCTGGCCAATCAGAGCACTGCATTCCCTGTCCAGTCAAAACAAGGAGACTCAGAGAAGGTCTCTCTGCTGATGTGAGAGCTGTGAGGATGATGGAAAAGGGAAGCTAAGGATAGGGCCCAGATGGAGCTGGAGCATGAGAGTGAGAGAGAGCAATCATAAGCATTGGTGACATTTAAACCTTTGGATTAAGGCCCATTGGAAATTCTGAATCCACCTCCAGACATTTTAGTGATAAGAAAACAAATATCTTCTTGCTTGAGCCAGGTGGAGTAGGGCTATCTATCACTTGAAATCCAAAGAGTTCTAAATAATTCAAATGACTATGCCAAAAGTTTTTAAAACTCGCTTATAATAAGAAAAATAAAGTAAAATTGATACCATATTTTTTTCACTCTCAAATTGATTGGCAAAAATCCAGGACACACTGTGTTGACAAAGTCATGGGGAAATAGACAATTTCATCCATGGCTAGAAGGAGGATAAGCTGGCAAAGCCCTGTGAAAGGTAACTTGGAAATGTCCGTAATGCGGCAAATGCACATCCTCAGATACATGATAAAGTGAGGATTTTCCTGACTTTTTTTAGTTTTTTTCTTACTGGCAGAGGAATTCAGCAGGAATTCTCAGAAATATTCAGATATATTTTCACACATACAAAATGAGCTAAATACAAAGCTACTTGTTTTAGTATTACTTTTAATAGCAAAATTATCCACTTAATGTTCATCAATAGAGAACAAGGTAAATAAATTTAGGTGTATTCATACAGTGAGCCTATTTTGAAGGTAGTGAGAGAGGTGGAGATCCGGGGGGAAGTTTCATGTTTCTTATATATAAAATTTCCGAGATATAGTATTTATGGAATAATGAAGATGGAGAAAAAGATGTTATAGTATATTATTGTGCAGAATAAAAGCAAGTAGTTTTAAAAAAAATATTTGTACTGCATAAACTGTTCTCTGGAGGCACGAAAGAAACTAATAACATTGCTAACCTTTGATGTCATCTTGGTAAAAGGGAATTTTTTTTCACTATATTCTTTTTGTACTTTTTGTGCTTTTTGTTTTTGAACAATATAAGTACAGTACCTATTCAAAAATTAAATGAATAAAATTTAAAAGTTTTTATTATTATTTTTTCACTAGGACCCAAGAGCTATAGAATAATAAAAAACAGATTATGGACCCAGGCATTGAACTGCATAAAGTGAATGAGCCGGCTTCTTCCATTTTCTAGAATATCTGGTCTATTGCAACCCTGATTGCATTGCAAAGCAGGAAATAGATGTTCCATGATGAGGGTGGCACCTACAGGACAAAGTGAGAATTTTTCTGCTTTTCTTCATTATTTTTTTTCTTACTGGCCAAGGAATTTGAAGAAGGAAGAAGGTATTTGGCATGAATTTTCCAGGTACAGATGCTAGATACCAACTTCTACAAATACTAGTAGAGATGCTGCAAACTAAACCTTTTTTATATAAGGAACACAGGGAAGCAGTATGGAATGGAGGAACAAACGTTATTCCTCTACTTATAAGTAGTGGCTTAGTCACTCCCCAGCTGTATGGCTTTAGACAAAGCCATGTAACATTTCACCCATGAAATGAAGAACTTACCTGAAAGGGCCTTTTAACTTTTGGGGGGAGTTCCATCGTCTTAGAACCTCCTCATCTGACAAACAGCAGCTTGTAATTGCTCAGTCCTGGAGGCAAATCCAGGCCTCAAACCCTGAGATGCTGAGCAGATGTGACCCAGTGAAGGGGCAACCCCACCATAAATGGGGCCCTGAAAGACAAAAGTCAAGAGAGAAACTTCCAGGTTGGCTAAAATTGATGACCAAAGGCCTCCCTTCACCGCATGGTCAGAAGCCTTGGTAAGTGTTCAGTGTTTGAGATCAGAGACCACTGTATGCTATTTCCCATTGTCCTCTTTTCCAAAGGGAAGGTTTTATTTATTTAATTATTATTACTATTTAATTATTAATTATCATCTTTTTTGTGAATTCATGTAAATTGTATCTCTTCTATTGCTTAAACAATTTAATTATCATTATAAATGTATAATGTGAGTTATAGTTTTCATTACTATAGTTTTGTGGACAATGAGAAGCCACATTAAGACTTGACCATGGTAAATATTCATCACTCAGAGATTCTGGACTTGGAGCAATAACTAGTTAATTTATGAGTTTCAGGTTGTTTATCTTGCCTTCCTGTGGGATGTGAATAGTATAGCTACATTATAATGATATGGACATTGATTAGGAACACATACGCATGGCTAGAAGGGTATATTATCCTGTGATACAGGCTGGACAAACAGAACTGTACATCCCCCAAGCATGGTGCTGGTCCAAGGACAGGCACATAATACAACCAACGACAAGGAAAGTCAGGCCCGGCCTTTCTGCCTACGTTGGAGCTGTGAGATTGAAAGCTTGATGTCTCTGGGAGAGGCAGAAAGAGAGACGGGCAGAGAGCGACAGAGCCTGAGATAGGGAGCAGAGCCTTTGAGTCCTTGGATAAGATCCTTTGAGTCCTTGGATCATTGCATGTCTCCAGATGTACTTAATGACTTTATTTTATGTGAATCATATTTCTTTCTATTGCTTAAACAAATTGAGTTGTACTTTCTGCCACTTGAAATTGTGTTTATATGAAAAGATGCTATACTACCTCATAAAAAAGAAAAAAGCAGACTGAAACTTCACAGAGATAACATTTTCCACTTATCACATTGACAAAATTCCAAATATCTGAAAGCACATGGCTGGACAAACTCTGGGGCAGAAGGCGTTCTCATACAGGATTAATGAGGGTGCGTAACTGCTACAACTCCTATAGGGGGGAAATTTGGAAATATAAAAATTATAAATGCGTCTATTCTTTGATCCAGAAAGTCCATGTCTATCAATTTATTGTATGCATAGACTTATGCTAGAGAAAGACCAACATAGTGGTCATTCTCCCGTTGCTTCCTTGCCTCATTTCCATTCTCAGTTTTTCTCCCCCATGCTTTGGTCCAGGAGACTGACCTCTACTGAGTACAGCGTGCAGCCTCCTCTCCCATCTGGCTGCTGTCTAGGTCAGGTTAATAGAGAGTGGGTCACCAGCACAAGGAGGGAAGGGAAAGGAAGAGAGAGGTCAAGGTATTTATTCTACTGACCCCTCTCTCAACAAAGTGATTCTGGAAGAGACTACATTTCTCTATGGCCACAGCCAATGTCAGATAGCCTCTTCCATGGCTACAGGCATTACCAGACCCTGAAGACTCCAATTCTTCTCCATCATCCCTGCGGGCTAAATGCTGGTGACATATTTCAGCTGCAACTAATCCCTGGATGCTCACCATCCCTTTTCTGTTCCCTTAACCCTTAACCATTTGTGATGCACATGTATTTTACATATCAATATAAAATTTACAAAAGTGTATTAGTGTACTAAGAATATTTATTTATTATATACTTAATTTACTTTGTGTGTCAACTTCACTGGGCCATGAGGTGCTCCGATATTTGGTCAAACATTATTCTGCACCATTTCTTTGAGAGTGTTTTTTGGATAACAACATTTAAGTTGTTAGACTGAATAAAGCAAATTGCCCTCCATAATGTGGCTGGGCCTTATCTAATCAAATGAAGGCCTGAATAGAACAAAAGATTGATTTTTTCCAGGATCAGAAATCTCCTTTCTGATAGCCTTTAAATGGGGACATCAGCTCTTCTTGCTCCTTACAGCAGCCTGCCAGTCTTTGAACTTGAATTGGGACAACAGATCTGCAGATTTTGAACTTGCCAGCTTCCATAATTGTGTGAACCAATTCTTCATAATAAATCTCTCTCTGACATAAATACTATTGGTTCTGTTTCTCAAGAGTCCCTAACTAATACAGCACACCTTTAAAAATATGTCCTTCATTCAATTCTTGTCAGTTAAATTCCTCCAGTATATACATTTCACATGTGGGCCTTAACTGACATAGTAACTGACATTGGTGTCAAGAATGGCCCAAGGATGTGGATGCAGAGAGGAGGGAATGCTTCTACACTGCTGGTAGGACTGCAAACTAATAAAGCCTTTTTGGAAAGATGTGTAGAATTCTTAAAGATCTAAAAGTTGACCTTCCATTTGATCCCACAATTCCATTACTAGGTATTTACCCAGAAGAACAAAAATCATTTTACAACAAAGACATTTGCACCAGAATGTTTATTGCAGCCCAATTCATAATTGCCAAGTCATGGAAGCAGCCCAAATGCCCATCAACCTATGACTGGATTAACAAATTGTGGTATATGTATACCATGGAATACACTATTTAGCCATAACAGAAGATGGAGACTTTATATCTTTTATGTCTACCTGGATGGAGATGAAAGACATCCTTCTTAGTAAAGTATCTCAAGAATGGAAAAAAAGTATTCAATGTACTCAATATTATTATGAAACCAATGTAAAAATGCACTGTCTTACGAATGATAAAACACATATATAGTCTACCAAGGGGGAAGAAGGGGAGACTTAGGAGAGGAAGGGAGGAGGTGTTTGGTGGGCAGAGGGAGGGCATTTGATGGGATTTTGACTAATGTGCACAATGCAAGTTGCATTTCTGAACAACTAAAAGTAAACTGTAAATGTCCTACCACAAAAAAATAAGTGAGGTGATGGTTATACTAATCAGTTTGATTTAAGCATATATTGTATATCAAATCATCACATATGTACTCCATAAATGTATACAGTAAAAAAAAAAAAAGAATGGCCCAGGGAAATAGACCCTCAAAATAATAACTCTGGGATTCTGTTGCCCATGATAGTTAATGAACTTTCAAATATCCTCTTCCAGAAATCCGTGGTATGTAGCAATATCATGATTACTCAAGGTGTCATGTATAAAACACAGTACAAGTGGATGACAAGCATGATCAAAGGACCATGGCTCTTAACTGCTATTGCAACACTGATTGCAGCTTAGGGTCTGGCTGCTCCTAAATGCCTTGGCAAGCTTATAAGAAGGGAAAAACATGTGTAAATCCTTGACATTTGAACTCAAAGAACGAGGAAAGAGTTGAAAGCTTCAATCTTAAAAAAATTCTTATCTGGAGCAGAAACATGACTGAAAATTATGTTTTCAGGACTGACAATATGTGTTGCAGAGAAACAACGATAGTTAAATGTTTAACCTCTCCAGGTATCGTATGCCAATTAGGGCACCAATCAATAAGGAGTGGGATTCTAATATCTGGAATACAAACATCTGGGTAACATATGAGGCTGAGTTTTCAGTGCTGAAATCCCCTTGAATCTTCTTTGCCTGAGTAAGAAACCCACTGCTTTCCCCTTTCCCAAGGAATCTTGATTTCCCTTACATAGATTTCCTTTGGTCACTTAACCCAGAATGGTTACCCCACAAGGGGAATCAATCCTAGCCTCACCATCCCTCATTTACTTACAGGCCCCAAATGAGAGTTAAATGCTTACAGAGCCCAAAGGGAGAATGTGATGTTGGCTCTGGGAGGAGATGAAGTACTCCCTGAATGAGTTGTGAGATCTTGCCCACTTGCATTGGAAGGGGTCTAGGGAGATGCTCCAGCATTGATTCGAAGTTTCTTAATGAAACCTAAGATTGTATCAGGCCAAATTTATTGCTATGGAGGCATTCACCAAAGAGTCATAGTTAAAGTGTTGGCGGAATGCTGAAATACTTTGAGCAAGCTGATTTAAGGAGATGGAAACATTGAAATGGATCCATTTATATACAGGTTGCATTTCACCTCACACCTCCAAACAAAACTAGCAAGAGGAATCAGAAGACAATTTATTCACCATTCTTTATTTATGGATAAATGCCTTTAAAAGTTCTATTTAAAAAGTCAGATTTAGGAGGCGTGATAATGATGGGGCTATGCTGCCGTGGAATCGGGCCTGATTTCAATGGGAATAATAGGATCCAGGAATGGAAGATGCCAAGTGGCTCTGCTTGACCATCAGAGATAAAGCAGAAGTGATTATTTTAATGAGTCACAGGGACCTGGTGGGAACCAGGATGTTTAACCCATAGGCTCATTAAATGGACATTATGCAGAGAGGAGCCAGTAAATAGGAAGTGAGTGGCAAGCATCTTGAGGACTCAGTAGGATACGTACAGGCAGAGAGCAGAAGACAAGCCCTGTGAAAACATGGGGTCCTGCTCCCTCAGTGGAGTTTCTATGGATGGGTGTTCTGGGCATTTATGTAAGAGAAGTTCCTATGTCCAGTGACATCACTGCAAAAATATAGAGATATACATAATGAACTTCTGCAGAATTTAGAGCCAGGATATGCCAGGTTTGGCTGCATCCATCCAGCCCCTTTTTGGGGTAACCCATTCAGTCAACCAGTTTGATTAGAGACTAGAGCAAAAGTTAGACAAGGTCAGTTTAAAAGTTAGACAAGTACAGCTGTTTAATAATCAGCTTTCCAAAAAACAAAAAAGCCTGATTTGTAACATTTGCCAATTTTTATGGTATAAACACACTCATCATGGTCAATTTTAATCTCCACCAAAGTGACACCAATTAGCTCACAAAAGTTAATGATTGATTTCATGAATCAGTATAAGCAGGTCCAGCACACCATGGGTCCAGGCTGAGACAATCTGTCCTGCCCTTGGGACTCAAAATCTTGTACATTTAATGGTACTCAGCACCTCTGTGACAGATAGGGATACTGTATGAATGTTTTGCAGGCCCCAGCATTACAGAGCAGATCCAGAGGGTTTGTAATTAAAGCTTCTTTGGTCAATACCTATTATCCACTTAAAAACTCTTGGGCCAGGTGAGGTGGCTCACATCTGTAGTCCCAGCTACTCAGGACACTGAGGTGGGAGGATTGTTTGAGCCCAGGAGCTGGACACTCCAGTGAGCTACAATGAACAACTGCACTCTAGCCCAGACAATAAAATGAGCTCCCTGTCTCAAGGAGAGAAGAAAAAGGAAAGAAAAGTATTCTTGGCTTGCAACCCTTGTAGAAACTGAATATCTGAAGACATAATGTGATCCAAACTCCTCACTTAACTGTTCTTTACTTTTCTATGTTAACTCAGCCCAAGCACCTTAACTCTAGAGAGGGCTTCACTCAGGCTTCCTTGCCGTCTGTCTTCCAGATGGGACTGGCGAGTACAGAATGACTGGAAGTGAGAAAAGAGAGAGGTCAGGGATTCCTTCTCCCTTTCCCCTACTCACTCCCTGCTGGCTATGCTTGCAGCAGTGGCTGTGCTCCTCTCTGGTCAAAGGGCATGGGATGGGAACAATCTTCCACAACTCGCTCTCTTACCAGCATGCTAGACTTCAAGTCTAGCAATGGTAAACAACCTCTTATGGATTATTGCTAATCCCTGCCTCTTCATCAGACCTTGTGGATTTTCTTAATCTTACTTATCTCTGTAGATTATGTTCCCTTCAGTTAAATTCTGTTTAATGCAGGATATATCCTCTGTTTCCTGCAGGTCTCTGGATAATGCAATAACTGATGGATATGATTGCCTACTCCACAATTGCAACTCCATTTGAAAGAGGCAGTAGGGAAAGTGCCCAAGAGCGCTCAGTGGCAGAGTAACTTCACCACTCACCAGCTTTGTAACCTTGGGCGAGTTATGTATCTTCTCTGTGCCTCGGATTACTCATGTGCAAAATGGAAATAGCCACTGAATTCAATAACTGTGGCAAGGGTTACACAAGTTAATATAAGCAGAGCACTTAGAAATGCACCTAAGAACATATTAAGTGCAAGATAAGTGTAGGCAGAATTTTGTAATCTCTAGAATCTGTGAACATGATGAGCTTTCGCTGCTGGCATTGTGTTAGATTATATGGCACAACTGACCTGAAAATAGGGAGATTATCTGATTATGTCTGGTCTAATCGTAAGAACCATTATGAACAGAGAGTGCTCTCCCGCTGATAGCAGAAAGGCAGGTCAGAGAGAAGTTCCAGATGTGAAAGGTCTTGCCTTTGCTAGTCTGAAGAGGGAAGGAGCCATGTGAGAGGAATGAGGCTGCCTGTGAGATCAGAAGGTGGCTTATGACAGTCGTTTCTCACAACTGCAAGGAAATAAATTCTGCCAAGAACTCTGTGTGTGCTGGAAGCAGAGCCTCCAGATAAGAGCCCAGCCAGGCGAACAGCCCAACTTTGACCTTGTTAGACCCGAAGCAGAAAACCTCATCAAACCCATCCAGTACTTAATCTGCAGAACTATGAGAATAAAGGATTATTGTTGAAACCACTAAATTTCTGGTAACTTATAATGCCAACAATAGAAAGGTAATATAGACTGCTATTTTTATTATTTTTGACAAACAATAATAAACAACAAAATTGGAATTAAACTAAATGCCCATCTATAGGGAACTCGCTAAATGAATCATTGTATATTCATACAATGGAATACTATGCAGTTGTTGAAAAATATAAAATAACTTTTTATACATTTGTATAGAAATTTCCAATGTATATATTTGTGTGAAAAACTAGAGTATAGAATAGTCTGTATATTATGCTGTTCTTTGTGTAAGCAAATGATTCGGTAACGTTTATTTATATTTGTTTAGATACACATTTATACTCTGGAATGATGCAACAGGTTAATAACTGTGCTCACCTGTTTTGAGGAGTCATGAATAAGAACTGGGCAGACAAGAGTACCTGGTAGTGGAAGGAAGATTATTTATTGTATGTCTTTTTATACTTTCTGCTGTTTGAATCCTGCAAATATTCCCTATTCAAACACCTAGCAGTGCTTTTTATAAAAGGGAAAGTATCATTTTGACATATGTATATATTGGAGCTACAGAACTCTAAACACACATGTGAATTTATTACTATGAACTGTCAGGCATATAATTGGCTTCTTCTATCTTCTAGAATTTTTGGTCTATTGCAGCCCTGAGAAATCAGTTGAAGGGCTAGAAAGAGATACTGTGTGGTTATGGTGGCACCTGCAGGACAAACTGAGAACTTTTGTTTGTTGGATTCAGTGTTTGCCTGAAAGGCATGCATGGGGGAGGGGAGGGTATATTGAGAGTTCAGCGAAATAGCTGAGCACAAAAGTTAAACTAATAACTGATGAAATCGCCTAACCAAAGACACATTTACTCGGGTCATACCGGTATGAGGAGCAGAGTGGAGAGATAAATGTCGGTTTCAGAGCCGCACATACTTGGCTTCATGTTTACTCTCTGCTACTTCAGGTGAATGAACCAGAGCCTTTCTGAGCATTCGTTTCTTTGTGTGTAAAGATGCCAACCCTGCCCGCTTTGTGGAGCTGGTGGAATAGTAGAGGGAACAGGTGTGATACCTTGCACTGGGCCCTGACGCACAGCTGGCTCTCAGCATCTGTTATCAGAGCATCCTTGTGCTTGGATGCATCCTTCAGTCTCATTGCACTCACAAGGCTGACCGCCCCCTGGACTCACCCTATTTCAGCCCAACCCCAGTCGTGATGCATTTCAGCTTTTCTCAGCTTCCCCCAAGCAAGCTCAGCACACCATGCACAATTTAGATTTCTTGTATCTCTGAATATCAAACTAGCACAGTTCCACCTCACCACTCTTTACTGTACTCATGCTTTGGCCTCGCTTTTTAAAGTGTTGATTTGTTTCATTTTTTAGGAAAAATAATACAAATTATGATTGTATATTTTTGGTGCCAAACTGACAATAACATGCATTTATTCACATAATGATGTGACATTTTCCCCTCCAGGATTGTTATTAAGCTTGAGCCTGACCTTTCCTCACCTTCAGAATGTAAATGTTCTGAATCTCTGTTGGCCTTTACGTCTATAGGTACAGCATCACACTTTTTGGAGTGATATGCTTCTGTATGTGCATAAATCTAAAGCAAAATGGAATTTGGGATTAAGAACCAAAAGAAATTGGTTAGTTATCTTAAACTGTGAATAAATTGAAAATATTTTGTAACTTAGTGAAAGGAATATTTACTAGGGTAACCAATTAGGCTCACGTAATTTTTAAACGTAATCCAAAAGATATCAGAAATGAGCATGGAGTTATGCTTAACAAAATAAAAAGTGACAATGAATCCCAAACAATAAAAAATTAATAAAGGTAATAATCTTTACAGCTTCATCAAAATAAAATAAAAGTTGAATTGATTCCCTGTTCCCATGATATTTAGGCCAAATAGAGAAAATTAGACAGTAAAGGATAAGTGATTATGATTTGAGGCAGTGGAGGACCTAGACAGAATTGGGTGGAGGGCAGGGGAAGAAAGAAACCTCTGTTTCCCAGCAGATGGTGCTGCATATCATAAATATTGTGAGGAGGCTAATGACCCACGGGGCTCTAGGCCCATCAATCAACGCTCTGATGGGAGATTTCAACAATTCCATACAACAGGGATTATAGAGTGACCGTCATGATTACTAAAAAAAATCTATGTGATAGTGGACCTAAGATAGGCTCAATCACAGGCTAACGAATACCTAATATGGCAAATATAGTGATCATACATAATACCAATAATCATAAAATATTGCTAAAGAATTTAGACATCAAGTTGGAGAATTAGAAACCATGTGGCAATCTATGGATATTATATTTCTTCATACTACTAAACTAAAGTTAAAAACAAAGGGAGGGGTAGAATTCAGACAACCTGCAGGTCTCAGGCAGGAGACAGTCATTACTTCAGTATCTGATTATATCAGTCAGGTAATTCAGTCAGTATCAGAAATGGATATTTGTAGGATGAATATTTTCAGAGTTAGATAGTCAAACCCAAACAGCTTAAAAGATAACCATGGAAAGACCATAAAAAAATCAAAACAATACTGATACACTGGGGGAGAGAGTGTAGGAATAGTTCACACACATAAGAAAAATTGTTGTTCAGTTAAGAGCAATTAAGATTAGAACATTTATAAGGCATAATCTGCCTAGAAAAGAATTTTGGTTATGGAGACTTCTAAAAGTACAGGTAGGATGAAAAGATGTCTCAGTTGAGATAAACACAGTTAGGACACTTCTGTTAGCCTATTGAAAAATGAGGGGAAGATCATTTGGTATCAGAGTGAACCTAAGAGAAATAGATCTAAAAAAGGGAGGGTGGAGGGAGATATATCAAGAAATCTATTAAAAAAGAAATAAAGGAATAAGGATAATTCTAGACATGAACAGAAATAGATTATACTCATCTTCAAAACAAGTAAACACCATGAGGTAGAAAATAGACCACATAGGGATAAAGGGCCTTCATGCAGTCCCAAACCAAGGAACCTCTACCATTCCACCAGGGAAAAAAAGGAATGGGCTTCCACTTTTGAAAACAACAAAAGCTCAGCCCACATGAGCTTAGACATGGTGTCATGTCTAAATCTCTTTGCTTAGTCCTAGGTCACAAAGATTTTATTCTAAAAGCTTTCTTCCAAAAGCATTAATAGCTTTTTACATTTTACATGTGGACTTCTGATTCATTTTATGTTAATTTCAGTGTAAGGTGTAAGGTTTAGGTCAAAATTCATCATTCCTGTCATTAATGTCCAATTTTCACAGCATCATGTGTTGAAAATATTATCGTTCCTTCATCAATTGCTTTCATAACTTTCTCAAAAATTTGTTGGACATACTTGTATGGGTCTATTTGTAGGCTCTCTGTGTCTTTTCCCTCTATAATACTGTCTTGATTACTGTTAACTTAATAGTAAGTATTAAACCAAGGTAGTCTAATTTCTCCAGCTTTATTTTTGTTTTCAAAATTTTTCGACCTACTCTAGTTTATTTGCTATTCTACATTTATTTTATATTAACCTAGATTATATCTACAAAAATATTGTGGAGATTTTGATGCTAATTTTATAAGTCTGCAGATAAAATTTAGGAAGAATTGAGATTCTTACTATGTTGAGTCTTCCAATTAATGGGCATAGTATGTCTTTCATTTTAGAAAATGAAGACATTTTTCTTTGGCATTTTGTACTTTGCAGCATATAGTCTTGTAAATATTTTGTTAGATTTATACTTAGTATTCATTTCTTTAATCGGTCTTGTGTTTCTAATTTTGGCTTACAAAGTTAAATGCTAGTCTGTAGAAATGTAATTGATTTCTTGGTGTTGACCTGGTATTATGTGATGTTACTAAGCCTATTTATTAATTCTAGGAGGTTGTATTTAGATTTTGGGAATTTTTTTATATACATTAGAGATCTGAAAACTAAGGACAGTGGGAAAAATGTATCCCATTATTTGTTTTTATAAAATTTTATAAGAACATGCTCATTTGTTTATATTTTGTCTGCAGTTGCTTTCATACTACAAAAGCAGAAATAAGTATTTGTTATAGCACATTGCCTAAAGTGCTGAGAATATTTACTATCTTACCTTTCACAGAAAAAGGTTGCTGATATCTCATTTAGACAATTGTATCATGTGAAAATGCAATTTTATTTTTTGCTTTACTATCTATGTGCCTTTTATATTTTTTTCTTGCCTTATTGCAATGCCTAGGATTTCCAGCACTGTGTTGTACAAGAGTAATAAGAATGGGCATCTTAAGTGGGATCCCACCAATCACCCTCCCTTCACCCATCCTCCCCCCTCCCCTGCCCTTCCATTCTTGAGATACTTTGCTAAGAAGAATATGTTCCAGCTCCATCCATGTAAACGTGAGGGTACAAGTGAAAATTACTAAATGTAGACTATGTCTTCATATAGTGATTAAAAGGCCATGAAGGCTATGTTAAATAGTTCAATGAAAATATTTCAGATTGTATGTGAAGTCAGCACATTTTGCCCCATGATTGCGCCAATGTACACAATTATGATTTAATAAAAATTAAAAAGAAAAAAAAAAAAGAATGGGCATCTTTTCCTAGGTCTTAATTTTGGAGGAAAAGCTTTCAGTCTTTCAAAATTTAGCATGATATCAGCTGAAGGCTTTTGTCGATATTTTTTAAGAGGTTGATAGAATTCTCTCTAGTTTTGGGGGGAGTTTGATGATAAATGAGTGTTTGATTTTTGAATACGTTCATGATGCCAATTTATATAATTGTGTGGTTTTCTTCTTTATCTTTTAATGTGTTAAATTACATTTATTTTCAATTTTTTGTTTTTTGAGACAGCCTCACTTTTTCATCCTCAGATTGCCATGGCGTCTTAGCTCACAACAATCTCTTGGGCTCAAACACTCCTCTTGCATCAACCTCCTGATTAGCTGGTTTTTTAGAGATGGAGTCTCATTATTATTAAGTCAGGTTTTGAACTCCTAAGCCTTCCTGAGCCCTAGGATTACAGGCATTAGCCACTATGCCCTGTCTGATTTTCAAATGTTAAGCCAGTCTTGTATTTCTAGAATGATCCCACTTAGCTGTAATACATAATACTTTATGTGTATATTACTGGATAATTTAGTAGTGTGTTGTTGAGGATTTTGAGGCCTATAGTTTTCCTGTTATGTACCATCCTTATCTACTTTCAATGTGGGCTTAGTACCAATTTTGTAACATGAGTTGAGAGGTACTTTTTCCTCTTTTTCCTGGGAACAATTGGATATAATTAGTGTTGATTTTTAAGCATTCGTGACATTGTCCAGTGAAATCATATCAGACTTCTTTTTTTCTGAAGCTTTTTAATCTCAATATTAATTTAACAGTTATGGGAGTTTTCATATTATGTTTCATCTTTGATGAGTTTTGTTATGATTTTTATTTATTTTATTACATTATTGTAATGTTTCCTTAATATCCTTTTAATTTCTGCATATTTTATAGTGATAGTCCCTCTTTCATGCCTGATATTGGTAATTTGTGTTTTCTTTTTTTTCCCCTCTTTCTGTTTTATTAGTGGTTAATCAATTTCATTGATCTTTTTCAAGTAACCAGCTTATGGTTTGACTGATGAATTATTTCTACTTTTTTAAAGTTATTATTTTGTTTTTAACTGGTACATAACAATCGTTCATGTCTATGAGCACAATGTGATGTTTTTACACATGTATACATTTTATAATGATCAAGTCATGATATTTAGCATATTCATCATTTCAACCTGTTATAATTTCTTTGTGATGAGAACATTCAGGATTTACTCTTCTATATATCTTGAAATATACACTAAAATATTGTTTACTATAGTCACCCTTCTGTGCTATAGGACACCAGAACTTATTTCTCTTATCTAACTGTACCCATTGACAAATCTCTCCCCATTATCTCCTTCCCCTCCTATATCCACCCTTTGGTAACTATATTCTACTTCTATGAGATAAGATGTTTTAGAAACCACAAATGAATGAGATCATGTGATATTCACTTTCTGTGGCTGGTTTATTTTACTTATAATATCCTCCATTTTGATACATAAGTTGCCATAAGTGCCAAAATCTTATTCTGTTTTATGTCTGGATAAAATTCTATGGAGTATATACACTACATTTTCTTTATTCATCTATCTGTAGATGGACATACAAGTTGATTCCATACAATGGTTATTATGAATCATGTTGCAATAAACATGGGAGTGCATACAGCTTTTCAAAATGATTTTATTTTCTTTGGGATAAACATTCAATAGTAAAATTTCTGGATCATATAGTGGTTCTATTTTTTATTTTTTGAAGAAACTCTTTACTAGTTTCCATAATGGATGTACCAATTTACATTCCTACAAAAAGTATATGTTTTCTATTCTTTACATCCATGACATCGTGTATTTTTTTGTCTTTTTGATAATAGCCATTCTAATTGGGTTGAGGTGATATCTCATTGTGATTTTGACTTATATTTCCTTGTTGATTGGTGAGTTTTTTTCACAGACCTGTTGGCCATTTATATGTCTTCTTTTGAGAAATATATATTCAAGTTCTTTTCCCATTTGTAATCGAATTATTTGCCATTTTTGCTATTGAGTTGAGTTTTTTATGTATTTTGGATACTAGCCCTTTATCAGATGCATAGCTTTCAAATTTTTCCTTCCAAACTGGAGGTTATCTCTTCACTCTGTTGAGTTCTTTTGTTGTCCAAAAGATTTATAGTTTGATGTAATCACATTTGTCTATTTTTGTTCTTGTTGCCTGTGTTTTTAAGTTTTATACAAATATCCTTACCCAGACCAATATCATGAAGTGTTTCTCTTATGTTTTCTTCTCGTGGTTTTATAACTTAAGGTCTTACATTTAAGTCTTAATCTATTTTGAGTTGATTTGTATATATGGTGAGAAACAGTGATCTTATTTCATTTTTCTGCGTGTGGTTATCCAATTTTTCCAGCACCATTTATTGATTGTGTTCTTAGTAACTGCTGAAATGCATGGATTTGTTTCTGTGTTCTCTATTCTGTCTCATAGGTCCATGTGTCTCTATTTATGCCAATACTGTGCTGTTTTGATTGCTATAGCTTTTAAGTCAGGAAGTGTGATGCCTATAGATATTCTTCTTTTTACTCAAGATGGTTTTGACTCTTTTATGTTTCTGTATGAATGTTAAGATTATTTTTTCAATTTATGTGAAGAATGTAATTGGTATTTCTATATTGATAGTTTTGAATCTCTAGATAACTTTAGATAATATGAACATTTTAGCAATATTAATTCTTTCCATCTATGGATACAGACTATGACATCATAATCACATATAGATAAATCCTAAAGACTACACTTCCATTTATTTGTATCCTCTTCTATATCTTTTATCAAAGTTTTGTAGTTTTCTTTGTATAGATCTTTCATCTCTTTGGTTAAACTTATTCCTAGGTATTTTATTATTCCTTGTAACTATTGAAAATAGAATGGCTTTTTGATTTTTATTCAGATAGTTCATTATTGGAACTTACAAATAATACTAATTTTTATCTGTTGATTTGGTATCCTACAACTTTACTGAATTTACTTATTAATTCTAACAATTTCCTGGTGAAGTCTTTAGGATTTATCTATATGTGATTATGCCATCTGCAAACAGGGACAATTTTGCTTCCTTTTTTCCAGTTTGGGTGCTCTTTATTTCCTTCTCTTCCCTAATTGCTCTGACTAGAACTTCAAATATTATGTTCCAATGATATGATGTAAATGGATAGCCTTGTCTTGTTCCAGATCTTAGAAGAAGAGCTTTCAGTTTTCCCCATTCAGTATGGTATTACCTGTGGGTTGGTCATATTTGGCTTGTATTGTGTTGATGTATATTCATTCTATACATAATTTGTTGCGTTTTTATCATGAAGGGATATTGAATTTTATCAATTGCTTTTCTATGTCTATTGAAATGATCATACAATATTTTTTCCTTGCTTCTCTTAATGTGATGTATTATATTTATTGATTTACATTTTTTTTTTATTGTTGGGGAATCACTGAGGGTACAAAGAGCCAGGTTACACTGCTTGCATTTGCTAGAAAAAGTCCCTCAAATAATAGTGTCCCATCCCCAAGAGGTGTGTCACACACTGTGGCTCCAACCCCCTTGCTCCTTCCCTCTCACTGTTCTCCCATTTCCCCTTCCCCCACCATGTACTAGCATCAACTGCCCTCATATCAGAATTGAGTACATTGAATTCTTCATTCTTGTGATGCTTTACTAAGAAGAATGTATTTCAACTCCATTCAAATTAATACAAAAGATGTAAAGTCACCATCTTTTTTAGTGGCTGAATAGTATTCCATGGTATACATATACCACAGCTTATTAATCCATTCCTGGGTTGGTGGGCATTTTGTTTTTTTCCACAATTTGGCAATTGTAAATTAAGTTACAATAAATAGTCTAGTGCAAATATCCTTATGATAAAATAATTTTTGTTCCTTTGGGTAGATGCCCAGTAATGGGATTGCAGTATCAAACAGAAGGTCTAGTTTGAGTTCTTTGAGGATTCTCCATACTTCCTTCCAAAAGGGTAGTATTGATTTGCAGTCCCACCAGCAGTGTAAAAGTGTTCCCTTCTGTCCACAACCACACTAGCATCTGCAGCTTTGAGACTTTGTGATGTGGACCATTCTCACTGGGGTTAGGTGATATCTCAGGATGGTTTTGATTTGCATTTCTCTGATAATTGCAGATGATGAGCATTTTTTCATGTTTGTTAGCCATTCGTCTGCCTTCTTTAGAGAAGATTCTATTCATCTCACTTGCCCAGTGATATAAAGGATTGTTGGCTCTTTTCAAGTTGTAATTTGAGTTCTCTGTAGATCGTAGTTATCAAGATTTTCTCCAATTCATAATATGCAAATATCCTTTCCCATCATGTATGTTGTCTATTTCCTTTGGTTGTTGTCTCCTTAGCTGTATAGAATTTATTCAGTTTAATTATGTCCCATTCATTTGTTTTTGTTTGTAATTGCCATTGGAGTCTTCATAAAATCTTTTCCCTGGCCAATACTTTGAAGTGTTTTTCCCGCACTTTCTTCAAGGATTTTTATTGATTCATATCTTAGATTTAGATCTTTTATTCATCATGAATCAATTTTGCTGAGTGAAGAAAGGTGAGAGTCCAATTTTAGTCTTTTACTTGTGGTTTTCCACTTCTCCCAGCACCATTTATTGAATTGGGATTCTTTCCCCCAGTGAATGTTTTTATTTGGTTTATCAAAGATCAGGTGGCTATAAGATTTTAGTTTTATTTCATGATTTTCTATTCCATTCCAGGTATCTATGTCTCTATTTTTGTGCCAATACCATGCTGTTTTGATCACTATGGCCTTGTAGTACAGCCTAATTCTTGTAGGCTAATGCCCCAGCCTTGTTTTTATTACTAAGAATTGCCTTAGCTGGCCAGGTGTGGTGGCTCATGCCTGTAATCCTAGCACTCTTGGAAGCCAAGGCAAGTGGACTGCCCTGAGCTCAGAGGTTCAAGACCAGCCTGAGCCAGAGTGAAACCTTGTCTCTACAAAAAAAAGCTAGGCATTGTGGTGGATGCCTGTAATCTTAACTACTTGGGAGGTTGAGGGAAGAGAATCACTTAAGCCCAAGAGTTGGAGGTTGCTATGAGCTATGATGCCACAGTACTCTACCGAGGGCTACAAACTGAGACTCTGTCTCAATAAAATAAATAAATAAATAAATGGAAAAAAAGAAAATTAAAAAAATAGAGACATAAAAATAGAGACATAGATACTTGGAATCGTATAGAAAACCTGGAACTGAAGCCAACAACTTACAGCTATCTAATCTTCAGTAAACCAAACAAGAGTGTTCACTGGGGGAAAGACTCCCTATTCAATAAATGGTGCTGGGAGAATTAGATATCCATATGTAAAAGACTGAAACTGAATATGCACCTTTCTCCCCTCACAAAGATTGATTCGAGATGGATAAAGGATTTAAATTTAAGGCATGAGATGATAAAAATCCTCAAAGAAAGAATTGGAAAAACACTGGAAGATATTGACCTGGGGAAAGACTTTATGAGAAAGACTGCCATGGCAATAGCAACAACTGCAACAATAAACAAATGGAACTCAATTAAACTGAAAAGCTTCTGTACATCCAAGGAGACAACAACCAAAGCAAACGGACAACCTACCCAATGGGAAAG
>CAUYRH010150435.1:0-12657 GCA_963574655.1 Perodicticus potto | reverse complement strand
TTTTTGAAAAAATAAATAAAATAGATAAGCCTTTGGCCAGACTAACTAGAAATAAAAAGGTAAAATCTCTAGTAACCTCAATCAGAAATGATAAAAGGGAAATAACAACTGATGCCACAGAAATACAAGAGATTATCTCTGAATACTACCAGAAACTTTATGCCCAGAAATTTCATAATGTGAAGGAAATGCATCAATGTTTGGAATCACACCATCTCCCTAGACTTAGCCCAGATGAAATAGATCTTCTGAACAGACCAATTTCAAGCACTGAGATCAAAGAAACAATAAAAAATTTCCCAACAAAAACATGCCCTGGTCTGGATGGCTTCACACCAGAATTTTACCAAACTTTCAAAGAAGAGTTTATTCCTATACTACAGAAATCATTCCAAAAAATTGAGGAGGAAGGAATCTTCCCCAATACGTTCTATGAAGCAAATATCACCCTGATACCAAAACCAGGTAAAGACCCAACTGAAAAGGAGAATTTCAGACCAATTTCCCTAATGAATATTGATGCAAAAATTCTCAACAAAATCTTGGCTAATAGATTACAGCTTATCATCAAAAAAGTCATACATCATGATCAAGTAGGTTTCATCCCAGGGATGCAGGGTTGGTTTAATATTCAAAAGTCTATAAACATTATTCACCATATCAATAGAAGCAAAACCAAGGACTATATGATCCTCTCAATAGATGCAGAAAAAGCATTTGATAAAATTTGATAAATTAGAAAAGCATCCTTTTCTAATCATTTTATTCTTTTATTTAAAAATAGAGGTTATGCTGGGTGTGGTGGCTCACGCCTGTAATCCGAGCACTCTGGGAGGCCAAGGTGGGAGAATTGCTTGAGCGCAGGAATTCAAGATCAGCCTGAGCAAGAATGAGACTCCATCTCTAAAAAAATAGCTGGGCATTGTAATGGGCGCCTGTAGTCCCAAAGACTTGGGAGGCTGAGGTGAGAGGATCACTTGAGCCCAAGAGTTTGAGGTTGCTGTGAGCTATGACACCACAGCACTCTGCTGAGGGCAATGAAGTAAAACTCTATCTCAAAAGAAATAAAATAAAATGAAATAAAATACATTAAAAATTGAGGTTATGACCCACTAAGTTAATATCAGTGATGAGTCCCCAACTGAGTGGGTCCCAAAGGTTGACTCAATGCCAGGGATGAGTCTGCGTCCTGTGGGAGACAGGGTCCCTGAGAAAGAACTGAGAATGTGGGTGTTGGCTCAGGGAAGACTCCCTCACCCAGCAAGTGCCTCTACCACAGTGCTGTCTTCACGTCCTCAAGCTCAGAATGGGCACCTACAGCCAAACCAGGCAATCCAGGCACGTGAGAGCACTCCACAGCCACTGGCATCTTGCACTGCCCTCTTCCTCTCTGCAACATGATTTTGCTTGGAGGTCATCTCTGGTCCACCTCCACGGTGGTCTTGGCAGAGGTGGTGGCATATTCTCATCATATTATCTCTGTCCACCTCTGTGGCCACCAGTGGGCAGTACGTGGCTTACACTGTCCGGCAGAGCCTGTCCCCAGAGCTTGGACTCCACAGCAGGCACGCCAGGGACGGGATTGGGGTGGGTGTCACACCCGTCCCCAAATCCATCGGCCCGGGTGCTCCCTTTGTGCTGCGCCCTGCTCCTCTGCTCTCCCGTCCCTGAGACCCGAGAGCCCTCTGACATGGTTTGTTTTGTGTTTCTCGCGGTCAGAGTCAGTGTGTGTGGTTGTAATCCAGTTTTCTGACTGCCACTGACGCCTACATTTAATTGGAATCCATGAACATACCAATATCTCTCATTACGCCTAAGAGCAGACCTTTTCTGTGCTGCAAGTTACACAAGAGAGATCTCAGGGAATGAGTCTTAACATGTTGTGCCAAACTTATTCTAGATTAAAAAATGGCCATATCAGTGCATCTTAGAAGGGTACAAGTGAAAATTACTAAAAGCAGAATATAAATGTCTTCATATAGTGATTAAAAGGCCATGAAGGCCACGTTAAATAGTTCAATGAAAATATTTTGGATTGTATATGAAGTCAGTGCATTGTGCCCCATGATGGCACCAATGTACGCAATTATGATTTAACAAAAAGAAAAAAAATGGCCATATCAAGAAAACAACACATCACACAGGTAGGCAAGCTTGTCTCTGTACCAGGGAGAGGGAGCAGAACATCCAACCCATCTCTAAGAAGCAGCCAAGGTCTGGGGCCCCAACTGTGCGAGGTGCTTCTGGCCCAAGGCACAAGGCATTTGTTTGCTTTACTGAATGTGCTCATTCATCTAGAGTGGGGTGAACAAACTAGAGCCTCCAGGCCAAATCTGGCAGCTGCCTGTTTTTGTAAATATAGTTTTACTGGATTCTAGCCATCTCATTTGCTTGTGTGTTGCCTCTGGTCGTGTTCCTGCTGTGATGGCACAGTTGAGGAGGAGGGATGGTCCAGCCTGCAAAACTGGAAATATTGGCCAGGCACAGTGCCTCACGCCTGGGATCCTAGCACTCTGGGGACCAAGACAGGTGGACTGCCTGAGCTCAGGGATTTGAGACCAGCCTGAGCAATAGTGAGACCCTGTTTCTACTAAAAATAGAAAAAGTAGCTGGACACCCTGGCAGGTGCTTATAGTCTTAGCTACTTGGGAGGCTGAGGCAGGAGGATCACTTGAGCCTGGAGTTTGAGGTTGCTGTGAGCTGTGATGATGCCACAGCACTGTACCCAGGGCAAGAGAGGGACACTGTGTCTCAAAAAAATCAAAAAACAAAACAAATTGAAAAACCTGGAAGTATTTACTCTCTGGCTCTCGACAGGAAAAAGGCAGCTGACTTCTGACCTAGTGCCAAAATACCCAATCAGGCTGGGAGTTTTGCTCATGCCCCTGAGTGTCTGGTTCCTAAATCACTCTCAATCTAGTCCTGTTCATTATTTTCATTAAATAATGGGCAGTGCCTGTGGCTCAGTGAGTAGGTCGTTGGCCCCATATGCTGAGGGTGGTGGATTCAAACCCAGCCCCGGCCAAACGGCAACAAAAAATAGCCGGGTACTGTGGCGGGCGCCTGTGGTCCCAGCTACTCGGGAGGCTGAGGCCAGAGAATCGCCTAAGCCCAAGAGCTGGAGGTTGCTGTGAGCTGTGACGCCACAGCACTCTACCAAGGGCAACAAAGTGAGACTCTGTCTCAAAAAAGAAAAAAAAAAGGTTTATTGTAACTTCTGAAAGGGTAATACATTCACTTTATTCAAATCAAAATCAAATAAATGAGAAAAGTCCATTTTCTTCCACTCCCATTACCCCCACCCCTAAAGCCATGGTTCCTGGAATGCCAGTCCTCAAGGAGAATGGATAAAAAGTCTGAACTGTTCAGAGGACCCTGGAGGACTCCAGAGTTTCTGAATGCAAACATAAACCTCCAGACCAGAGCGCGAGAGTCTCTAAATGGTCATGACCTTCTGGAGACTCTGGGGCAGGGTGTGGAATCAGCAGAGGAGCTTGGTAACACATCTTGGGTGCACCCCATTCCCAGATCTCAGTTTCTAAAACTATTACCCAATAAATGGAATTGGGGCTTCTTGGGCAGATGGCTGACTGTAAGACAGAAATACAAGGTGACACTGGAGCACCTGACAGTGCCAGAAAGCCGGTGGCGTTAACAGATGAAAAGGAAGCAAAGCCTCCACTGAGGGGGGTTCAAGGTCCCGGGCGCCAGTTGAAAGAGCTTCCAATGGCCAAATCAGGAACAATCTGAACTCCGAACAGAATAAAGTAGTACTGGATTATATAACCCCAAACATAAAATCTATTCCAATGAGTCCATACTGACAAAAAGACAGGATCAAGTAAATAAATGAGGGAGAAGAGATAAATCCCCCTTGCAGAAGAATTCTAAATATTTCATGTAGATACTCTAATCTCAGGGAAGGGGACCTAAATCCTCACTCCTTAAGATTCCTTCCAAGGAGCACAGTATGGAAGGGGGTGGGAGGATGGTGCCTTGGTGGTGGCTGGAGGATAGGGAGACTTGGGGAGTTGTTGTTTAATGGGTACAAAGCTTCAGTTTTGGCTCGGCTCCTGTAGCATAATGGTTACGGCACCAGCCACATGCACCAAGGCTGGCGAGTTCGAGCCTGGCCCAGGCCAGCTAACCAATGATGACAACTGCAATAAAAAAATAGCCGGGCATTGTGGTGGGCACCTGTAGTCCCAGCTACTTGGGAGGCTGAGAATTCAAGAGAATCTCTTCAGCCCAATAATTTGCTGTGAGCTGTGTTGATACAGCACTCTACTGGGAGCGACACAGTGAGACTCTGTCTCAAAAAAAAAAAAAAAAAAAAAGACTCCCCTGTCTGGTGACCCCAAACCTCTACAGGTCTAGAGGCGGGCAGGCACTCACCAACCCTGTAAGAGTAAAAAGCTTCAGTTTTGTAAGATGAAAGAGTTCTGGAGGTGGTGCTTAATGCCACGGAAGAATGATTAAGATGGCAAATTTTATGTTGTGTGTGCTCAGACACAGTTTTAATGAAAGGATGGGAATAAAAGCAAGGGTGAAGGGGGTGGGGTAGCTCTAGGCACCCACCAGGAGCAAAGACCTCTGTTTCTCTTCCCTAAACTGTTAGTGCCAAAATTCATGGAAGGGGATCCCTGCTATTGGTTTTGTTTTGTGTAAACACCTCATAGACTCCTTTTAGACTAGTCTTTGGGCTGGGCACAGTGGCTCACACCTATAATCCTAGCACTCTAGGGGGCCCAGGTTGGTGGATCCCTTGAGCTCCGGAGTTCGATACCAGCCTGAGCAAGAGTGAGACCCCATCTCTACTAAAAATAGAAAAACTAGCCAGGCATAGTGGCGCATGCCTGTAGTCCCAGCTACTTGGGCAAGAGGATTGCTTGAGCTCAAGAGACCGAGGTTGCTGAGAGCTGGGACCCCACAGCACCCTAACCCAGTGACAGAGTGAAATTGTCTGAAAAAAAAAAAAACCAGCAAACACAGGAACACTCACTTTGGGAAATACCAGTGCTTAGCAGAATACAAACTCCTTAGTTTATTTCTCCCTTACTAAAACTCCTAACCCGAACTTTAAAAATGAGTCTCCTTTCTGCCCTCAGGTGGTCTGGAAGGACGGTACGATTTTGAAATAAATCTCTGCAATGCACGCTCACTCCAGATCTGGGGATAAGAATCTAAAAATGCCCCTGTACTCTGTAAGAGGCTAGGTTGCATTCATAAATGCTTAACATTTTTAGCCAAAGTTACCCTGGTCTTTGTTCATTAGGAATGGAGGAAAGGATTGGAAAGACCCAGTTGGCTTGTTCACGGGCAGAGGGGGTGGGTTGAAGAACCTTTGTAAGAGCATGAATATCCACCCTTATTTGGAGGCCATGATGTCCTTCTTATGTTCTTCATTCAATGTGAATCCATGATACATTTTTCTAGATTTATTTGTTTTTTTTTTTTAGAGACAGAGTCTCAGTTTGTCACCCTCGGTAGAGTGCTGTGTTATCTTAGCTCACAGCAACCTCCAGCTCTTGGGTTTAGGCGATTCTCTTGCCTCAGCCTCCTGAGTAGCTGGGACTACAGGTACCCGCCACAACACCCAGCTATTTTTTTGTTGCAGTTTGGCTGGGGCTGGGTTTAAACCTGCCACCCTCGGGATATGGGGTCGGCGCCCTACTCACTGAGCCATAGGCGCTGCCCATGATTCTAGATTTGAAAACATCGTGGGTTTACCAAGACAGGGTACAAAACTCAACACATCCCGAATTTCCAAGCATTCCTTTTTGCTCCTGTAAAGAGCTAACTGAAAGAAACTGATCCAACATCCTTAAATCACATGCCAATCATCTTTATTAGTTGCAACCCTAAATTAGTTTCCTTTAAAACAGTAATGTTTCCTTTTTACTGTTTTATTTCCATCAAAGCAAGACCATTGTGCTGCAAAATTAACTATTCGATGCAATTAAGTACCTGACAGGTGTTTTTTGAGATTTTGTTAACAAGTGCATAGAAAAGATTATATCGTCCCACCAAGGAGACATTTTCCCTTGACAGCTTGTTTCATTTTGGTTTTCTTTAAAAGAATCATAGCAAAGGACCATTTCAAAGGTTGATTCTTTCTCCTTTCACGAGTCGACTCCGAAACTTCCAAACATCCTGGAAATAATGCCAAAGAGAATGAGTTCATGGAACATGTCAGTTTGCGTTCAGTTTCACCATGAGGCAAAAGTAGATTGTTAGCCTCTCCAAAAGGTTTCATTGGAAAAATCCCTTTAATAGTTACATATATTGATTAGTAAATAAAACATACCCCGAGACTTCAATTAATCTACTTAACCAACATGTAAAATAGTGAAAACTAAACTAAAGAGATTATAACATAAATGTGAAAATAGTGCCATGGGTTACTTGTTTTTTTCCTTTGCTCTTTTTTTTTTTTTTTTTTTTTTTTTTTTGAGACAGCGTCTCACTATGTCACCCTCGGTAGAGTGCTGTGGCATCACAGCTTACAGCAACCTCAAACCCTTGGGCTTAAGAGATTCTCTTGCCTCAGCCGCCCAAGTAGCTGGGACTACAGGTGCCCGCCATAACGCCTGGCTATTTTTTGGTTGTAGTTGTCATTGCTGTTTGGCAGGCCCGGGCTGGATTCGAACCTACCAGCTCTGGTGTATGTGGCTGAAACCTTAGCTGCTGAGCTCAGGTGCTGAGCCTTTTCCTTTGCTCTTAATAAACCAATTTAAATATTCTTTCTTAATTTATTTTTTTGAGACAGAGTCTCCCTCTGTCACCCTGGGTAGAGTGCTGTGTTGTCATTATAGCTCACAGCAATCTCGGTCTCTTGGGCTCAAGCAATCCTCTTGCCTCAGCTTCTTGCCTAGCTGGGACTACAGGTACCTGCCACAATGCCTGGGTAGTTTTTTAGTGGGGACAGGGTGTCATCTGCTCAGGCTGGCCTCAAATCCCTGAGCTCAGGTGATTCACCCACCTTGGCCTCCCAGAGTACTAGGATTATAGCCATGAGCCACTGTGCCAGGTCATTTTTGTTTATTTTTGAGCAAATAGTAAGGTATGGTAGAAAGAATAATTTTCATATTAGATCCGATTCTGTCATTTGTGTAACTCAGGCAACTTCTGGGATTCATTTACTTTCTCACTAAGAGCACACAGCTCTACTGACTGTGCTCCATTGAGTTTTAGTGAAGACAGTGGGAAGAGGGCTATGAGAGTGATTTTGCATCTTACAAAGGACTATATAGCAGAAGTTGGTATTGTTATTCTAAGTAAACCTAGTAAACAATAACTTACGCAGTACCTGAAATAAATAGAGGAGGTATTCATTTAATGTAGCCTTGACAAACCTCAAACACAATAAACACATTTTATGTTTCTGCCATAAAATTCAGGTTATTAGACCAGGCTTGGTGGCTCACACCTGTAATCCCAGCACTTTGGGAGGCTGAGATGGGAGGATTGATTGAGGCCTAGAGTTCAGACCAGCCTGAACAAAAGTAAGATCCCGTGTCTACAGAAAAATTGAAAAATTAGCCAGGTGCAGGTGCAGATTACCCACGCCTGTAATCCTAGCACTCTGGGAGGCTGAGGTGGGTGGATTGCTTCAGCACAGGAGTCAAAACTAGTCTGAGCAAGAGATCCTAACTCTACTAAAAAAAAACAAAACAGGTTAGGCGCCTGTGGCTCAGTGAGTAGGGCACCAGCTGCATATACCGAAGCAGGTGGTTTCAAGCCCAGCCAGGGCCTGCTAAACAACAATGACAACTGCAACCAAAAAACAGATGGGCATTGTGGTGGGTGCCTATAGTCCCAGCTACTCGGAAGGCTGAGGCAAGAAAGTCACTTAAGCCCAGTAGTTTGAGGTTGCTGTGAGCTGTAACGCCACAGCACTCTACCGAGGGCGAGACTGTGTACTGGTGGGCACCTGTAGTCCCAGGTACTCTGGAGGCTGTGGCAAGAGGATCGCCTGCGCCCAAGAGTTTGAGGTTGCAGAGAGCTAGGATGATGCCATTGCACTCTACCCTGGGGGACAGAGCAAGACCCTGTCTCAGAAAAAGCAAAACCAGGGCGGCACCTGTGGCTCAAAGGAGTAGGGTGCTGGCCCCATATGCCAGAGGTGGTGGGTTCAAACCTAACCCCAGTCAAAAAAAAGATAAAGAAAAACCAATTAAAAATATATAAAGGGTATTAGACCAAAGTCCCAAATGGCAAACTATGTTGGATCTGTAAGGCATTTAAAATACTAGACAAGTGGAGAAGGAGGACAAGAATTCCAGGATCTGCAAAGGTGAAATCAGAGCGTTTTCACATCTGGGACACATTTCTAGGTTGTGAGGCAGAAGCAAGGTTCTTGAGCGGGGAAAGTGTTTAGGAAAGAGATTCTCAGGGGCGTCAGCAGCACAGCCCTGGCGGCGCAAGGGCCTGCAGCCTGGTGGCCGGCCCACGGTGAACACTGTACTGGGTCATTCCAGGGGGCATGCATGCTTTTATGATTATCTTCTAATACAAATATAAAAAACAGGGTCCGCTTCTTGGTTCAGAGGCCAAGATGTGCAAATTCTATAAAGTAAATACACTGATCCACTTGCTTTGACTGATAATTTTTCAATGGATGATGAGCACCATTGAATTTCCACTGGTTTCAAACGAATACAGCAGAGCCTCCATACTTGACCCCCTCCTTAAGTTGACCTAATTTTCACAGACCACAAATACATCACATTTATGTATCAGTATAGTAGACGTAATTTCTTATGTTGACCCCCTCAGTATGTTGCCCAGTTTGTGACAGTCCCTTGGGTGGTCAACTTACACAGGTTCCACTGTAATTTACAACTAACATGCATCAACTGGAAAAGCATATAAAATATTGTCTCCTATTCCTTATCAATATGCATTACTGATTGTTAACCTCTACTAGGTAAAAACGAGGCCTCTTATAAAACTCCAGATGCAAATTTACCAAAACAAAATGGTGCTGGAGAATTATGACTCTGGTGTCTTACTGGATTTCCTAACGCATAAATTCTCTGTGCTGTGCTAACAAAGGCAGTCTATGATTGAGATCCTAAACCTTTAAGATTCCTTCTATGCTTCCAGAAGGCAGTGTTTTGTCCTTCATTTTCTCTTGTCTGAATCTGCATTTTTCCTCTTAACTGTCCTGCATGGGCTAGTTCTAAGGTTTCCAGCAAGGGGGTGCAACTGGAAATGCCTTTGTTGTTCTCAGTGGGGCTCAGTGGGGGCTCAGAATGACCTCTAAACTCCAGTACTGTTTGCTTGCCCATTAAATTAGGTGTAAGAATTATGAAGCATCTGAAGGAAAGACTCAGATTTTTACTTGCTATTTGACATAAACATACCTGGAAGGTGAAGCTATTTTTAGCCTTGAAGATTCGCTTTCCTATAACAGCAATGACTTCCTTCTCTATATTTTCTTGACTGGTGCCCTTCACATCAATGTAGTGGCAATCCGAACTGGCAAAATGGCAGGAAATTGACTGTGAAAGACCAAAAACAGACATTGGGGAAAAGCATCCCATGAACACCAGCAACCAAGGAAGGAGCCTCCTTTCCCTCACTGCTTATAAATACAAAGTCTGTCCATAATAGGCCAGATCAGTCTCTTTGTACTTTGGTCTCTCCCTCTTTTTCTTTTTCTTTTTTTGTTCTCAGCTAATGGCTAATTGGGAAGTTACAAAAAATGCCAGCACCCATAGCTCAGTGGGTAGGATGCCAGCCACATACAATGGAGCTGGTGGGTTTGAACCCGGCCAGGGCCAGTTAAAACAACAATGACATCTGCAACAACAAAAAAATAGCCGGGCACCTGTAATCCCAGCTACTTGGGAGGCGAAGGCAAGAGAATCGCTTAAGCCCAAGGGTTTGAGGTTGCTGTGAGCTGTGATGCCACGGCACTGTACCTAGGGCGACAGCTTGAGACCTTGTCTTAAAAAAATAAACAGGTTACAAAAGATTTTTAACTGTCTGTGATATTTATTTCCAAAAGGTGTATGTAAGCGTTTTTAAAGTTTTTAGCATTTGATTTTCCCAATGAGTGGACATCCCAAAGTCTTAAAAAAGAACATATTCCACAATGGTTCTTCATCTTCCTACTCACAAAAATTAGTTACCCAGGTGAATTTGGGATGGTCTGTTATTTCAATGGCAATAAATAGATGGACCCCACTAAGTTCCCCAAGGAGCCCCAGTATTTAGTATGGAACCACATTCCCAGCAGGAAGTGTGAGCCCACGCTTCTGCCAGATCTGCTGAATTTAAGAGAAGTAAGAAATGGGGGAGTTTACATGGAATTTTGTTCATTTTTAAACGTAAGCACTGACGTTATTAAATTTAGAATATTCTGAGGCTAAGTGGTGGAAAATAAAACATGACTATCTGCAAAATATGGTTTCCTTTTTTTTCTTTTTTTGAGACAGAGTCTAACTCTGTCACCATGGCCTCAGCCCAGCTCACAGCAAGCTCAAACTCCTGGGCTTGAGCAACCCTTTTGCCACAGCCTCCTGGGTAGCTGGGACTCCAGGAGCCCTCCACAACGCCCATCTATTTTTAGAGATGGGGGTATTGCTCTGGATCAGGCTGGTCTCGAACTCCTGAGCTCACTAATCCACCCACCTTTGCCTCCCAGAGTCCTGGAATTACAAGCATGAGCCACTGTGTCCAGCCCCCCAAATCTGATTTCTGGGCAGCTAATTTAGAACTTTTGTCTTCGGCCAATACTATTTTTCCCAACAGTGAAGATATTATAAACTCTACTCTTGCTATGGTTGCTATGAGCAATAGAAATTCCCAATTGTGGTACTTTAGTATTTCAGCCTTTGTTTTTGCCTCAGAAGGCACAGACTGTTGCTCAGATGTGATTCCACGAATGTTCGGGATGCGCTACTATCAGGGATAGGACCCTGAGGTTGCCTGGCTTCTTAGGAGTAAGAGAAAAACAAGTACAAGGTGAGAAAGTTCAGTTTTGTGAAAAGTCACAGATCTTCTATATTTTAATATATCTTACAATTTTTGTTTCTTGCCCATTTGTCTTCAGAGAGCGCAGCAAGGTGAATACTTACCTTTCGGAATCCTTGAGTTTTATTCTGACCAGATCCATGAATCAGCAAAGGATGAAAGAAAACGGTGTCTCCCTTCTCCATCACCAGGTGCACGCGGGCACCACTGTCCTCAAAGGCCTGGATCCCGTGGAACAATATGTTAACTCCCTCCTAGAAGGAGAAGCAGAGCTGAGTCTATGTTGGAAGAAGCACCATAACTAAAAACTTTGTTGAGAGGCAGGTGCAGTATCTCATGCCAGGAACCCCAGGACTCTGGGAGGCCAAGGTGGAAGGAACCCTTGAGCTCAGGAATTCAAAACCAGCTGGAGTGACAGCCAGATCCCATCTCTACTAAAAACAGAAACAATTAGCTGGGTGTCATGGCAGGTGCCTATCGTTCTGGCTACTCAGGAGGCTGGGGCAGGAGAACTTCTGGAACCCAGGAGTTTGAGGTTGCTGTGAGCTAGGCTGACACCAGAGCACTCTAGCCTGGGCAACAGAGTGAGACTCTGTCTTAAAACAATTAAAATTAAAATTTAAAATAAATAAATAAAGCACTCATATCACACCCAGAAAAATGAAAAAATGATAAACTACAACATTGTGTTTGTTTATAATGACTATTTCCCAAGCTGACTCTGCTTTAGGCAATGGGTTACATTTTTATTGAAGAAACAGAAGTTAGAAGTAATTGAAGTTTATAAGCTTCTTCTTCTTGAGGGTCCCAGATTCCTTTTGGGGAACGACCACTTCCCTCCTGGACAGTGCTGAGACTCTGGCTCCCTTCTGGCTTGGCCAAGGTGGATACGTGGCCCGAGCTAAGCTAATCAGGCTGCCCACTGATCTCAATGCCCTAACAGCCCCCCCAAACCATCAGCCAGAGCCCAATGCGGCTGCTTGCACCAAACCTTACCCAAATCTTAACTGCTGAATTTCACAATTCCAGGTTTTTGTTTCGTTATTTTGAGAAAGGGTCTGGCTCTCTTGCCTGGGCTAGACTCTGTCAGTGTCATCACAGTCACAGCAACCTCAAAATCTTGGGCTCCAGTGATCCTCCTGCCTCAGTTCCTGAGTAGCTAGGACTACAGATGTGTACCATCATACCCAGCTAATTTTTCTCGTTTTTTGTAGAGACAGGGCCTTGCTATGTTGTCCAGGCTGATCTCAAACTCCTAATCTCAAGCTATCCTCCTGCCTCAGCCTCTCAGAGTGCTAGGATTCCAGGCATGAGCTACCACGCCTGGCCAAGGAATGATTATCTTGATTTTGGTGATGATTTCATAGAGGTATATGTGTGTCAAAACTGATCAAACTATACACACAAAATATGTACAGTTATATGACAATTATAACTCAATAAAACTGTCTTTTTTTTTTAATTAAAAGCTTTTCTAGCATCCTAAAAAAAAGTACACCAGTTCTTCCCCCAAAGAAACTATACACCTGGCTCGGCGCCTGTGGCTCAACAGGCTAAGGCGCCAGCCACGTACACCTGAGCTGGCGGGTTCGAATCCAGCCTGGGCCCGCCAAACAACAATGATGGCTGCAACCAAAAAATGGCCGGGCGTTGTGGCGGGCGCCTGTAGTCCCA
>CAUYRH010150430.1:0-35174 GCA_963574655.1 Perodicticus potto | reverse complement strand
TAACTCCAGTGAGAATGGCCCACATCACAAAATCTCAAAACTGCAGATGCTGGCGTGGATGTGGAGAGAAGGGAACACTTTTACACTGCTGGTGGGACTACAAACTGATACAACCTTTTTGGAAGGAAGTATGGAGAACTCTCATAGAACTCAAGCTAGACCTCCCATTTGATCCTGCAATCCCATTACTGGGCATCTACCCAGAAGGAAAAAATCCTTTTATCATAAGGACACTTGCACTAGGCTGTTTTTTGCAGCTCAATTTACAATCGCCAAAATGTGGAAACAGCCTAAATGCCCACCAACCCAGGAATGGATTAACCAACTGTGGTATATGTACACTATGGAATACTATTCAGCCATTAAAAACAATGGAGACTTTATTGCCTTTGTATTAACCTGGATGGAAGTAGAACACATTATTCTTAGTAAAGCATCACAAGAATGGAGAAGCATGAATCCCATGTACTCTATTTTGATATGAGGACAATTAATGACAATTAACAACACGGTGGGAGTGAGGGAAGGGGGGAGCAGACAGAGAAAGAATGAGGGAGGGGTGGGGAAAGGAAGAGCAGAGAGAGGGAAGGAGCAAGGGGGGGCGGTGAGGTCTTGGTGTGTGCCACACCTTTTGGGGGCAAAACACGATTGTAAGAGGGACTTTACCCAACAAATGCAATCAGGGTAATATGGTTTCTTGTACCCTCAATGAATCCCCAACAATAAAAAAAAAAAAAACACTGGGCTTTATTTTAAATATAATCAGAAGACACTAGAGGATTTTAAGCATGGGAGTGAATTATTTGTATTTTTAGAATATTCCTCAAATTGTTGTGGAGAGATAAATTTGAAGAATGTCAGATATTCAAAGTAGGATAAAGGCTCAGATTAGGTCAGCTAGAGTGAGACAGAGAGAAAAGCATGGCTTCATTGCAGTCTAGCGATGCCTGGGATGGAAGGGTAAAGGTACTAGAAGAATCAGGAATGTTCTTAGGGTTTGGACCAGAGCAACTGAGTGAAGTGATACCCCTGGGTGATTTAGGGAAGTCATGGGAGGAGAGGTGGAGGACAACACTGAGAGGAAGGGCTCTGCCTTGCAACTGTTACATCTGCAATGTCAGAGAGTCTAGGTATTTCAGTTTGCAGTCTCAGTGAGAGGTAGGCTGTACAAAATGGTGGGAGTTTTCATGCTATAGGTGGTATTTAACAATCCCCCAAGGAGGAGATATGGCTAGGAAAGAACACCCAAGACAAAGCTCAGGACACACCAACATTTAGACATTGAGAAGAGGTGGGGCTAGCAGAGGACATTGACAAGGGATAACCAGAGAGGTTGGGGGAAGGATAAAGAGAATGAAGAATCACAAAATCAGGGGTGGCACCTGTGGCTCAACGAGTGGGTGCCGGCCCCATATGCCGAGGGTGGCAAGTTCAAACCTGGCCCCAGCCGAACTGCAAAACAAAGAAAAAAAAAATAGCCGGATGTCCGGATGTTGTGGCGGGCGCCTGTAGTCCCAGCTACTCGGAAGGCTGGGGCAAGAGAATCACCTAAGCCCAGGAGTTGGAGGTTGCTGTGAGCTGTGTGACACCATGGCACTCTACCGAGAGTGATAAAGTGAGACTCTGTCTCTACAAAAAAAAAAAGAATCATAAAATCCAAGAAGGAAACACATTTGTGTATGTTTGAAATCGGGGATGATACAGAATTTTTTAAATGAGGCAGTGGACATCTGTGTGGGCTGCTGCTGAAAGTGAG
This sequence comes from Perodicticus potto, assembly GCA_963574655.1. Taxonomy (NCBI): domain Eukaryota; kingdom Metazoa; phylum Chordata; class Mammalia; order Primates; family Lorisidae; genus Perodicticus; species Perodicticus potto. The sequence goes on along the minus strand of CAUYRH010150430.1, from coordinate 33,418 downwards.
GAGAGGCAAGAGAAATGTGCTTTCGGGCTCGGCACCTATGGCTCAAGGGCTAAGGCGCCAGCCACATACACCTGAACTGCAGGGTTCGAATCCAGCCTGGGCCCGCCAAACAACAATGACGGCTGCAACCAAAAAATGGCCAGACGTTGTGGTGGGCGCCTGTAGTCTCAGCTACTTAGGAGGCGGAGGCAAGAGACTCACTTGAGCCCAGGAATTGGAGGTTGCTGTGAGCTGTGATGTCACAGCACTCTATCCAGGGTGACAATTTGAGGCTCTGTCTCAAAAAAAAAAAAAAAAAAGAAATGTGCTTTCGGATTTTGAAGCATAGATGCTATCAAGAGCAGCAGTTTCAGTGGGGTGGTGTGAACAGAGGGTGATTAGAACAGGGTAAGTGAACGGGAATGATAACAACCCTAGAATTTATATAGAACTTATTATGCCCCAGACATTGATCTAAATGCTTTACATGTATTGATTTATACAACAGTCCTTTAAGGTGGGGTTTGATTATTGCCCTATTTTACTGATAAGAACAGATCTTTCAAGTAACTTGCCCAAGGTCGCACAATTAAGAAATGAAAAAACTGGAATTTGAACACAGACAAAACTGGTCTGGCTCCAGTAAGTAGAGACAACTCATTAGAAAAGTTTTTTTCATAGAGAATGTATGAATTAAGATAAGGCCAATTGCTGTAACAGACAAACCTCCAAAATCTAAGTAGCTTAACTAAATAAAAGTTTATTTCTTTCTCTTTTAAATTCGAATATGTGATATGAGTGAGAGTAGGGAGGATGTGGCTCTGTTCTATAGAGTTGATCAGCGACCCGACCACTTATCTTAGGGTCCAGGGATCCTCCTGAACACATGGTGCCTACAGTTGCCCTTGGAGTGTGTCACCATCAAACAGGCAGAAGCGGGGTAAGAGCTTTTTGGACCAGGCTGGAAATTGCAGCCTATATCACTTCTGCACACATCCTATTATCCAGACTCAGCACATGATCCGATGAAGACGCAAAAGGAGCTAATGGAGCTGGCGGCCACTGCCAGCAGCAGCACTACACGGTGCAAGGGGACCATGGAGTCTGGTAGACAACCGGTTGTCTGCCACAGCGAGCAAAGACATGGTGGTAGCCTGAGAAAGGTGGGCTGCCGAAAGAGACTTGTTTAATATGGGAAATACTGGAGCCCACCTGTACTGACAACAGGGACTGAGTAGAGAGAAAGAATGGAAGAGAATGCAGGAGAGTGGAGGCCATTGCCAGAGCCAAGTTCTCAGTGAGGCGATGGGAGGCGAAGAGAGCAGGGTGAAGGGGCCAGCACAGGTACACAGGGGATTGGAGATTTCGTGGCGTGGGTCGAGGTTGACCCTGACTGAGGGCTTCTTGGTTTTTGGTTGGAGTGTTAATAACAAAGACCATCAGATGGATGATGTGGGGAGACAACATGGAAGATGAGAGGAGACAAAGCACAAAACAATCACTTTATAAAGAGAAAATAAACTTGCTAGGACAAAATTTTAGAATCATCAGATTGTACTGCATGTATATTTGCTGCTTGTGGTCATGAATTTTAAATGAAAATTCCCCCCAGAACCCATGTGTGTGTTTCTATTAAGGGTGCCCAGTATTCTCTTTGTCTCTTTCCAACGTGCTACATACATACAGAGGATGGATGCATGAGTTTATTTAACCATCCCCCAGTGATAATGGCTGGGTCATCTCCAATGCTAGACTCTGACAAAGAGCCTTTACCTGCCCCCTCTTACATACATGAGCATCTCTCCAGGGATATACCAAGAAGTTGATTCCTGGGTCATAAAGCGAGTACATTTTCAATTTTAATAGATCCTGGCAAATGGCCCTCCAAAGTGACTCTACCAATTAATACCCCCACCAAAAATCTGAGAACACTGCCCACATCTTCTTCAACCCAGACTTAGTCAAACTTTCTATTTTGCTTGTCTGATAGAATAAGAAGTGATCTCTGGTCATTTTCATTTATTAAATACATGTCTTTGGTCAGGAGCGGCGTCTCACGCCTATAATCCTAGCAGTCTGGGAGGTTGCAGCAGGTGAATGCTTGAACTCGGAGTTCGAAACAAACCTGAGCAAGAGTAAGACCCCGTCTCCACTAAAAATAGAAGGAAAAAAACTGATGCAAGAGGATCTCTTGAGCCCAAGAGCTTGAGGTTGCTGTGAGCTATGACACCACGGCACTCTACCCAGGGTGACAGAGTGAGACTCTGTCTCAAAAATAAATAAATACATTTCCTTTATTATTGGGGACAGTATATCTTTTCACAGGTTTTTGGTCATTTGAATTTATCTTTTGTGAATCATCCTCTCCTATTCTTTCCCTGTTTTCTTGCACATTGTTTACCTTTTCATATTGACTTATAACAGATATTTGTATATTCCAAATACTATTTGTATATTGTAATTGCTGCAAATCTTTTTCTTAGTTGGTTCTAGTTTTCGATTTTGTTGATGGTGTCTTAGTTTTTTTTTTTTTTAAGACAGAGCCTCAAGCTGTCACCCTGGATAGAGTGCTGTGGCATCACAGCTCACAGTAACCTCCAACTCCTGGGCTCAAGCGAGTCTCCTGCCTCTGCCTCCCAAGTAGCTGGGACTACAGGCGCCTGCCACAACGCCCGGTCATTTTTTGGTTGCAGCCGTCATCGTTGTTTGGTGGGCCCGGGCTGGATTCGAACCCGCCAGCTCAGGAGTACGTGGCTGGTGCCTCAGCCCGTTGAGCCACAGGTGCCGAGCCTGATGGTGTCTTTTGAGGTCATTGAACTAATTGCTGTCTTCCTTAATGGCATGAAATGTCTTCTTTCAGAAGTTTTCTCTATCACTAATTCATAAAAATTATACCATCTATTTTATTTTCTTTTTTTGCAGTTTTAAAACATTAAACTTTTCATTTTGAGATAATTGTAGATTCACATGCAGTGGTAAGAGGTAATGTAAAGAGATCCCATCTACCCTTTATCCTTTATTGTAACATCCTACAATATCACAACTAGCATACTGATGCTGAGAGGTAGAACAATGCCCCCTCCACAAAGGACAATTGTCGCTCCCTTTTATAGCCACGTTCACTTCCCTTTCTCCCCTCTGCTCACTCCACAGCCACCCCCTCCTTACCTCTAGAAACCACTGATCTCTTCTCCATTTCTATAATTTTGTCATGTAGAATCAAGTCTACATGACCTTTGGGGATTATCTTTTTCCATTCGGCATAGTTCTCTGAAGATTAATTAAAGTTATTTTGTGTATTAGTGGTTTGTTTTTTCTTATTGCTGAGACGTGACCCGTGGCATGGTTACACCCCCATTTGTTTAACCATTCACCCATTGAAGGACATCTGGGTTGTTTCCAGTTTGGGGATGTTACCAATGAAGTTACTATGAACATTTGTGTACAGGTTTTTTGTGTGAACGTGAGTTTTATGTGAATATATATTGCTCTGGTTTAAATGTTCAAGAGTACAATTGTTAGGTCCAATGATAGTTATGTGTTTAGTTCTTAAAGAAACTGGCAAACTGTTTTCCAATGGCTATACCATTTCACATCCCCATCTGCAACGTATAAGTAATCTAATTTCTCCAGATCCTGGTTAGCATTTGATATGTCACAATTTTTCACTTTAGCCATTTTCATAGAAGGGTAGTAATATATTACATCTTTTTAACTGGGATTTCTCTATGGCTGAGGATGTTGAACATCTTTTCATGTGCCTATACCGATGAATATCCTCTCATTGGTGAAGTATCTGTTCATGCCTTTTGCCCATTTTTGAATTTGACTCTTTTTCACTGTTCAGTTTTAAGAAGTCTTTACATATTCTAAGTACTAGCTCTTTGTGAGATATATATTTTGCAAATACTTTCTCCTAATCTTTAATGTATTTTTTCATTCTCTTTATAGCGTCTTTCACAAAGCAAAAGTTTTAAATTTTGATGAAGCTCAACTTTTCAATGTTCCCTTGTGGATGGTGCTTGTGATGCCGAGGCTAAGACCTCTCTGCCTAGCCCCAAATAACAAAGATTTTTCTCTCATTGTTTTTTTCCCTAAAAATTTTATAGTTTTATGTTTCATGTTGAGATTTGCGGTTTGAGTTAATTATTGTATAAGATATGGGGTCTAGTTCAGGGTTTTTGTTGTTTGTTGTTTGTTTTGCTGGGTTTTTTGAGACAGAATCTCACTCTGACTGGAGTTCCACAGCCTCAGCCTAGTTCACAGCACTCCTGGGGTCAAGTGATCCTCTTGTCTCAGTCTCCTGAGTAGCTTGGACTATAGGCACACACCGTCATGCTCAGCTAAGTTTTCTGTTTTTAGTAGAGATGGGGTCTAGCTTTGCTTAGGCTGGTCTCAAACTTCTGAGCTCAAGTGATCCTCCCCCTTCAGCCTCCCAGAGCGATAGGATTACAGACGTGAGCCATGGCACCTGGCCATTTTGGGAGGGGGAAGTGGGAAGTTGGATGTCCAGGGCTTCCAGTACCATTTGTTTAAAAGGCTATTCTTGGCTCGGTGCCTGTAGCTCAACGGGCTAAGGCGCCAGCCATGTACACCTAAGCTGGCGGGTTCAAATCCAGCCCGGGCCTGCCAAACAACAATGACAGCTACAACCAAAAAAAATAGCCAGGTGTTGTGGCGGGCACTTGTAGTCCCAGCTACTTGAGAGATGGAGGCAAGAGACTCGCTTGAGTCCAGGAATTGGAGGTTGCTGTGAGCTGTGATGCCACAGCACTCTATCCAGGGTGACAGCTTGAGGCTCTGTCTCAAAAAAAAAAAAAAAGGCTGTTCTTCATCCAGTGAATGGCTTCTGTTCCTTTGTCAAAAGTCAGTTGGGCATATCCGTGCAGTTCTACTTCTGGGTTTTCTGTTCTGCGTATGTGCCCACCCCTCTGCCAATATCACACGGTCCTAATTTTCATAGCTATATAATGTCTTGAAATTGGGGAAACTAATTCTCACTTAATTCTTTTGTCAAAGTTGTTTTAGCTATTTCTAGCTCCACTATATTTCCATATACATTTTAGAATTATTTCTCCATATCTATAAAAAATCATATTTATTTCATAAGCTTTCTCTATCATAAGTATATATAGGAGATTATTTATACTTGTATAATCTCCTATACTTTTTCCTAATTCTTTTGGAGTTTAAAAAAACAAGGACGGGGGCAGTGCCTGTGGCTCAAAGGAGTAGGGCACCGGCCCCATATGGGTTCAAACCCATCCCGGGCCAAAAACTGCAAAAAAAAAAAAAAAAAAAAGTTCGGTTCTTTAGGCAATCTGGAGTTGATTATTATAAATGTTGTGAGGCCAAATTTCTGCCGAGGCAGCAAAGGGGCTCAGGAATGAAGGAGACCGGCCCTCCGGTACCAGGGTGAATGACAATACCCTCCACAGGGTGCTGACCACACGGCAGGCGCTGAGGGCATCTGGCCACGGTTTGGGAAGCAGCCAGCAGGTGAGGCAGGGCGGGGGAGAGGGAGTGACTAGAAGCAGAGCAGTGCTAGGAAGTGGGCCGTCAGAAGTGGGCGGGGAGTGTAATCACGTGTGTGATCCTTGACTTCTCCAGGTACATCTTTGTTTATCTCACTCAGGATTCATCGAGGTGCTTTGAGTTCTCACTTATCTCAGCTGTGTCTGGAGGCCCAGGGAAGCACATCGTGAGAGATCCTGATCCGCCACCAGTATCCTGGGAGGGTGTCAGGGGAAGCAGAAAGCGTCTGCCACAGGAAAAGGACACTCAGGGCTGAAATCCTGCCTACTCTCCCCTGCCCCGCCCCCAAAATACTCATTTCCCTTGCACCATGCAAATTCCAGGTTTGGTAAAAATAAAGGCTATTTGGCTTCTTATAAAAGCTTTGTGACCATAGCTATTTTCTCATTTGCAAAATAAGGTTAATAATTCTACAAATTTTCCCAAATTGTAATGGTTATCACTGGAGATTTGGGGAGGTGTAACAGATCATTTTACATAGTATATGGGCATACCTCTAAATAATGATGAATGACATGGGAGGAAATGCATTCCTTTTTCATCTTTCCCCCCAATTTTTCTGACCACATTAAGAAGAAAGTCTCTAGTGCTTATATAATAAGGTGGGATGTTTTTTGTGCAAATAACAGAGCACCCAAATTAAAAGTGAATACAGCAATGACAAAAATGTATCTTCTCGTCCAACCATTCAGGGAAAGGCAGCTCTAGGGAAGTTCAGCAACCCAGTGAAGTCATCAGAGACACAAGTTCATTGTCGCTTTCCTGTCCTCTTCATCTTACTGGCTTGGTCTGCAGGCATGTTCCCTCAGGGCTACAAATTGGCTGCCCTGGTCCCAGGATTCATATAACATATGTGAACTTATCTAAAGGTATTTAGAGTACTTTAAATCAGATTTGTTTATTTAAAGACTTCAAAAAAATGTTAAGGTGAAATTCACAGTAAATGACCATTTTTTCACTATGTTATGCAATAATCACCACTATCTAATTACAAAACTTAAATAACTTTTCATTGCCATGAAATTTGTTTTGCATCATTCAACAATCTGTACCCAGAAATAAAATATATTCTACAACAACAACAAACAGAATACATCGGCCTTAAAGGAATACTCACTAGGCAATGCAACGATAACATTGCATTGAATATTGCAGCTATTTACTACAAAACATATAAAATTTCCTTTAAAAATAAGTAAATTTAAGATACTATCTAACCCCAGCAAGAATAGCCTGCATCACAAAATCTCACAACTGCAAATGCTGGCATGGATGTGGAGAGAAGGGAACACTTTCACACTGCTGGTGGGACTGCAAACTAATACAACTTTTTTGGTAGGAAGTATGGAGAAAGCTCAAAGAACTCAAAGTATAGACTTCCCATTTGATCCTGCAATCCCATTACTGGGCATCTACACAGAAGGAAAAAAATCCTTTTATCATAAGGACACTTGCACTACACTGTTTATTGCAGCTCAATTTACAATTGCCAAAATGTGGAAACAGCCTAAATGCCCACCAACCCAGGAATGGATTAAAAAGCTGTGGTATATGTACAATATGGAATACTATTCAGCCATTAAAAATGATGAAGGCTTTACAGCCTTTGTATTAACCTGGATGGAAGTGGAACACATTATTCTTAGTAAAGAATCACAAGAATGGAGAAGCATGAATCCTATGTACTCCATTTGATATGAGGACAATTAATGACAACTAATGACATAGTGGGGGTGGGGGAAGGGGAGAGCAGAGAGAGAAAGAATGAGGGCGGGGTGGGGAAAGGAAGCGCAGAGAGAGGGAAGGAGCGAGGGGGTTGGGATCTTGGTGTGTGCCACAACTTTTGAGGGCAAAACACGACTGTAAGAGGGACTTTACCCAACAAATGCAATCAGTGTAACATGGTTTCTTGTACCCTCAATGAATCCCCAACAATAAAAAAAGAAATAGTGAAAGCCCAACTCTCAGAGTCAAAACAAGGAAGGGCAGGTGTTAACTGGACATCACCCTCTTGGTCATCCTAATACAAAAGAGGCAGGACAGCAGAGAGCCCAGTCAGGTTCCAAAAGCTCACTGGCCACAGGCCTCTTTTCATCTAAGGTGCGGCTGAAGGGCTCAGCCTTCTGACTGCCGTGGTCCTCATCAACTGAGTATGACAACATTGGATTATTATGTGATATTATTTTAAGTTACACTAAATAGACCTTGCTGTACATCTTTTGCTTCACTTAGACCTTTAATAGTGGTGAACATTTCATTCATTAACTAATAGAGGTAATCTACTATGGTTTGAATATTTGTGTCCTCCAAAGTGATGTTGAAACTTAATTATCATTGCAACAATAATAAGAGGTAGCATCTTTAAAAGGTGATTAGGTCATCAGGGCTCCACTCTCATTAGTGAGACTGGTGACTTTATAAAAATATACATTCAGCCCCCTCTTGCTCTCTCCTTTCCTTACACGGTGTGATGCCTCCGGCCATGAGAAAATGCAGGAAGAAGGCCCTTGCCTGATGTTTATGCTTTGATATTGGACTTCTCAGCCTCCAGAATTGTGAGCCAAAAATGTTCTGTTTGTTGTAAATTGCCTAGTTTGTGATATTTTGTTATGGTACCATAAAACAGACCAAGACATTTGCTAATTCACCTGGAAAAGGCAAACTTCTGCTCTATGGAGCAACGTGAAATAGTAGTAGGGAGACACGCTAAGATTGCAAGAAGGTCCGGGAAAGGAAGGAAGTGTCTTAAAAATGGCCACTCTGAATGCAATGGAGAACCCATTTCTACCTGATGATGTTCTTTTCATTTTCTGCCATCTTAAGATTGAATAAATCCCACTTCTGCCATTTTATTAAAAAGTAACAAGAGTTGTGTGGAAAGAAATTTTGCAAGTACTATATATTATGCTTTTTTCTTTCTTTGGGTGCTTTTTCCCATAAACTAAAGTAAGATTGAAATAGGCATGTATCTTCTACTTTTTCCATAATAGGAGCTCCAATGAGAATTATGAAGGATGTGATAATGAAAATGGAATCTGAAGTGTCCCCATGAGAAAAATATGGGATCATTGTGTGCAAACCAGAGCAATGGGTAACAACCTACTCTAGGCATCTGTATGGTGAGCCAAAAATGTTTATAAATACTTCTCCAGCTTGAAACCTCAGCCAGCATAGGAAAAAAATACTGGATTGGAATAAACTGTATTACAATACTTTTTTTTTTTCACTATTTTTTTTAATTCAGAAAAGTAATAAGCTTTTGTTAAGTCTGCGAATGTTGAGATTCTTGATGATGAATTGGTTTTATCTATTAATTTTCCAATTTATTCAAATAGTGGGTTTTAAATTTTTTTATTATTCTATCCTTTTAAGTACTTATATACACTCTAGTTTTTAATCTTTCTAATAATACTGTGAGATAGATAAGAAATATATTTTTGTGCTACTTTTGATTTGAAAAACTGGTCTGTAGAAAAAGATAAAATGTCCTTCCCAAAGTCCAAAAGTCAGGGATGTTGTAATGTTGTAATCTACTGTGTATATGTGTGTGTGCACCCACATATATACATATATATTTATTTATATGTTTATATACTTTTATTGCTTTCAGTTTTTTAGTAGATACATGAATATTTCTTGGCTTTTTTATTATTTCCTTTTTGATGTTTTACTAAAAAGCTTTCCTAATTAAAAAAAAATCAAAGCAATTTCACAACAGTTTTAACACAGATCTATTAAAATATTGACTTTATTTGTAATGTGTATCTCCATTCCAGCCTATGTCTTATGCTGTGACTTTATTATTGCCATTGTGTATTTCCAGATATAGCACTGTGCACAGAATATGGGAGATAGTCAATAACTGCTGATTAGTAGTTAATGTATCTTTCTATTTGAACTTTTGGTTATAAATAAGAGTATCATAGTATTATACTATTTCTGAGATAAAACCCAATCTACTTTTCTAGATATGAAATAACATTTTTCTATTGTAAGTTGTTTGGTTAAATATTATCAATGCAAAATATGAAAGCCAAGAATTTTGGCTAATTGAAGTGGTAATCAAATGGGTTATGTTTATTGAAAACATTTCACATGGTAGTTTAATCTCATCACTATAATTGAGATCACATCATAATTTCCATTCAAATTATTCATTCTCTCTGCTCTCATGGCCTTTTGATTTTTTGGAATAAATGTTTCTCCAGATAGATGTTTAAAAAATAGTGCATTTGGTGCCAAGATTTGTATTTCAAGGGGTTTAAGACTAATTAAACAATAAAAAATGTAACGTCCTTTTTTTTCATTTTAAGGCAACAATAAACAGACATGTTAATTTGAAACATACATAAGAAAAGAAATCGAATATATTATCTCCTTATGGAGTATGTACCCAAGATTTCTAGTGTTATCTTTGTCAATGTTGGATTCCCCAGGGGAAATAAATGTATTAGTATTTTTACTCTCATATTTTCCATTGTCAATAGCTTTCTTCCTTTAATACTGAAAGCTAGCTATGTAATTTTCTCATGCCCAATTTCTCCTTATAATTTTTGGAGAGGTGAATGTTATATGTAGTCAATGGATAGGTCTTCTTTATACAATTTAGTACATTTTGACAAATAAATGCATTTATATAACCAACATCCCAAACAGGATATAAGGAATATTTCAATGACTCCAAAAAGCCCATTCATGCCCCATTTAGTATTGTTTGTTTCTTGTTGAGGATAAATCAAACTTGTTTATCAATTCTTTCTTAATGTTCATTTGGGCTACTTCCAACATTTTGGCTAGTATGAGTAACGTTACCATATTCTTTCTGTAGGCATTAATTTTTATACCTCTTACATATTTTAAATAGTATCTAGGCTTAGAATTGTTGAATCAAAAGATACAGGTAGGATTGAGTTTATAAGAACTTACCAAATAATTTTCCCATATGGTTGTATCATTTTACATTCTTTGCAGCAACATGTTGGAATACCGGTTGCAGCAAATCTAGCCAACATTTGGTATTGTCAGTCTTTTTCAAAATTTTAGCCATTTTACTGATTATGAAGTGGTATCTTCATGCCGTTTTGATTTGTATTTCTCTGATGACTAATGATGTTGAGTATCTTTTCATGTGCCTGTTGGTCAATCATATAAATATCTCATTTTTAAAAATGTCTGCTTAATTCTTTCACTTACTTTTTAAACTGGTTTATTTGTCTCCTTGAGTTTCATATATATTTTGAATATACATTTTATCAGATACATACGTAAATGTTGGTGCAAATAGAATCTTTCAGTCTGCAGTTTGTCTATTAATTTTCTGAACATATCTTTTGATGAGCAGGGTGTTTTAATTTTGTGTGAAGTATAATTTATTTTTCTTTATATTAAGTATGCTTTGTGTCCTCTTAAAGAAGACTATCTACTCCAGGGAGAAGATAGTCTACTATATTTTATTCTAAAGATTTTATGAACTGAGTTTCCTGTTTATGGGTATAATACATCTCAAATTATTTTCTGCATATGATGAGTAGTAGGGGTTGAGGCTTTTTTTTTTTTGCATTATATATTTATCCTGTTGTTACTTTATCATTTGTTTAAAAGTCTTTATTTTTGGGCAGCGCCTCTGGCTCAGTGGGTAGGGCGCCGGCTCCATATATTGAGGATGGCGAGTTCGAACCTGGGAATGGCCAAACTGCAACAAAAATAAATAGCCGGACGTTGTGGTGGGCACCTGTAGTCCCAGACTCAGGAGGCTGAGGCAAGAGACTCTCCTAGGCCCAAGAGCTGGAGATTGCTGTTAGTTGTGTGACGCCATGGCACTCTACCAAGGGCAACAAAGTGAGACTGTCTCCAAAAAAAAAAGTCTTTCTTTTCCCTATTGAATTTGTTTTGTGTCTTTGCTAAAAATCAGTTAAACCAGGGGTCCATTTCTGGCCTCTCTATTCCATTCTAATGATACAATTTTCCGTTCTAATTTCTTCTTTATTCTTTTCCAAATTTTTTATTTTTTTATTTTGAATTAACATGAGGGAACAAATTTTTAGGTTATATTGTTCTCACTTCCAAGTTAAAGTTCAAGTTGTAGAAGAGTCTTTCATCCAGGGGGTGTGCTGAACACCATTGCATTGTGATATTCGTGAAATCCCACCAACTGCCCTCCTTCCTCTTGCCAGTTGCTCTCCCTCCATCTTCCTCCCTTCCTCCTCTCCTCTCCCCCTTGCTAGACTATAATTGTGTTTTTTCTTTCATGTGAGCATATAGTCATTTATATATTAGTTTAGTATTAGTATTGAGTACATTGGATTTTCTTTTCCATTCCTCAGATACTTTACTAAGAAGAATGTATTTTGGGCAATGCCTGTGGCTCAAAGGGGTAGGGCGCTGGCCCCATATACTGGAGGTGGTGGGTTCAAACCCAGACCCAGCCAAAAAAAAAAGGAATGTATTTCAACTCTATCCAGCTATCCAGGTAAACACAAAATATGTAAAGTCTTTATCTTATGGCTGAATAGTATTCCATGGTATACATATACCACATTTTTTAAATCTATTCATGGGGTGATGGGAGTTTGATTCCTTCTATGACTTGGCAATTATGAATTGAGATGCAATAAAAATTCTGGTACAAGTGTCCTTGTGGTAAAATGGCTTTTGCTCTTCTGGGTAGATACCTAGTAATGGGATTGTATGATCAAAAGGAAGGTTGACTTTTAGTTCTTTCAGAATTTTCCATTATTTCTTTCCATAGAAATTGTATTAGTTTGCAACCATGCCAGCAGTGCAAACTTGTTCCTTTCTCTCCATCCACACCAGCATCTGCATATTTGGGTCCTTGTGATGTGGGCTAATCTCACTGGAGTGAGGTGATATCTCAGAGTGCTTTTGATTTTGATTTCTCTGATGATTAGGGATGATGACTATTTTTTCATGTGTTTATTGGCCATTCGTCTGTCATCTTCGGAGAAGTTTCTATTAAAGTCTCTTGCCCACTTATAAATGGGGTTGTTTGCTCTTTTCTTGTTGTTTAATTTGAATTCTTTGTAGATTCTAGTTATCAGCCTTTTGTAAGATTCATAGCATGCCAATATCTTCTCCCATTCCAAAGGATACCTGTTTGCTTTACTTGTGGCACCCTTAGCTGTCCAGAAGCTTTTTAACTTGATCATGTCCCATTTATCTATTTTTGGTGTTGCTGCAGTTATCAAGAGGGTCTTCTTCATAAAATCTTTTACCAGGCCAATTTTGTCAAGTGTTTTTCTCACATTCTCTTTTAGAATTTTTATTGTTTCATGTCTTAAATTTAAAACTTTTATCTAGTGAGAGTCAATTTTTGTCAATGGTGAGAGATGTGGGTCCCTTTTCAGCCTTCTACATGTGGCTGTCTAGTTCCTGCAGCACTGTTTATTAAATAGGGATTATTTTCTCCATTGCATACATTCGTTTAGTTTATTAAAGATCAGATGGTGATGTGTGGCTGGATTCATCTCTAGGTTCTCTGTTCTCTATATTATTCCATAGATCTCTATCTCTATTTTTGCACCAGTACCATGCTGTTTTTTTTATCACTATAGACTGGTAGTATAACCTTAAGTCTGGTAACATGATGTCTCTAGATTCGTTTTTATTTCTTAAAATTGTATTGGCTATTTTTTTTTCTTGAGACAGATACTCATTATGTCGCTCTCAGTAGAATGCCATGGTATCATAGCTCACAGCAACCTTAAACTCTTGGGCTTAAGCAATTCTTTTGCCTCAGCCTCCCAAGTTGCTGGGAATATAGGCACTCACCTCAATGCCCAGCAATTTTTGTTGTTGTTGTTGTACTTGTCATTGTTCTTTAGCTGGCCTGGGTTCGGTTCAAACCCACTCTCCCCAATGTATGTGGCTGGCACCATAACCAGGGTGCTGGGCGCTGAGCCTGTACTTTTTCTTTTTCTTTCTGGTTCCACATTGAAGTATATTTTTGTCAAGCTCTTCAAAGTATTACATTGGTGCTTTGAAGGGGATTACATTAAATCTGTAGATCACTTTGGTTAGTATGAACATTTTAATGATGCTGATGGCATGATCTTACATTTGTTAATATCTTCTGCTATTTCTTTTCTCAGGGTTCCATAGTTCTCTTTATATAAATCCTTCTCATCCTTTGTTAGATATATTCCCAGGTTTTTAATCTTCTTTAGAACTACTGTAAAAGGTATTATGTCTTTGACTTTATTCTCAGTTAGACTATTATTGGCATGTACGAAGGATACTGATTTGTGGACATTGATTTTGTATCCCGAGATGTTATTAAATTTCTTGATCACTTCTAAAAACTTTAAGGTTGAGTCCCTGGGGTTTTCTAGGTATAAGATCATGTCATCTGCAAAGAGTGAGACTTTGACCTCCTCTGTTCCCATTTGAATACCCCTAATGTCCTTCTCTTGCCTGATGCTTTGACTAGGACTTCCATCACTATGTTGGATAGAAGCGGTGATACTGGGCATCCTTTTCTAGTTCCAGTTCTAAGTGGAAATTCTTTCAGTTTTACTCCTTTCTGTATGGCTGTGGGTTTTCTGCCTATTTTCTTCAGTGTTCTTGTCAAAAAAAGGATGCTGGATATTGTCAAAAAACCTTTCTGCATCAATTGAGAGAATCATATGGTCTTTGTTTTTGATTTTATTTATGTAGTGAATTATGTTTATGGGTTTATGTATATTTAAACCAACCTTGCTTCCCTGGGATTAAAACCCTTTTAATAATAATGTTTAATTCTTTTAATATGTCACTGTATTCTGTTTGCTAGGATCTTATTGAATATTTTTGTGTTCATTACAATAATAATGGCCTAAAATTTTTCTTTTTTTGTTGGGTTCTTTCCTGGCTTTGGAATCAGGGTGATATTTGCTTTATAGAATGTGTTGGTGAGGATTCCTTCGTTCTTTATGTTTTGGAATACGTTATGAAATATAGGTACTAGTTCTTTGAAGGACTGGTAGAATTCTGGTGTGAAACCATCTGGTCCAGCGCTTTTCTTTTTTCAAAGATTTTGTATTGATGCAATTTCAGTACTTTATAGCTATTCAAAATTTGTAATTTTTTTCTGCTTGAGTTTAGAAAGGTAGTATGATGTCAGGTATTGCTTCATTTCCTCTACATTTTCATATTTTGGGGCATAGAGTATTTTATAGTACTTGTTGAGGAACTTTTATATTTCTGTGGTATCTGTTGTTATTTCCCCTTTTTCATTTCTGATTGACGTTATTAAAGATATTACTTTTCTGTTTCTGGTTAGTCTGGCCAAAGGTTTATTGATTTTATTATTTTTTTCAAACAACCAACTTTTGTTGCACTGATCTTCCAAATGATTCTTGTGTTATGCATTTCATTTAATTCTGCTCTAATTTTGGTTATATTTCTTTTCTTCTACTGGGTTTGGGGTTGTATTTTTTTCTTTTTCTAGTTGTTTGAGATTTCCATTTAGGTTGTTGACTTGCTCTCTTTTTGTTTTCTCAATGAAAACAAAATCTAATACTATAAATTTCCCTCTTAGGAAAGCCATTGTAGTATTCCGGAAGGTTTGCTAGCTTGTGACTTCATTCATTTTGTGAAAGAAATCTAATGAAATCCTCCTCTAGTCAGGCATTGTGGTAGGCACATATAGTCACAGCTACTTGGGAGGCTTAGACAGAAGAATCACTTGAGCCTAGGATTTTGAGGTTGCTGTAAGCTATGATGCCACAGCACTCTACTGAGGGTGGCAAAGTGAGAATCTGTCTCAAAAAAAAAAAAAAAAGAAAAGAAAAGAAAAGAAAAAAGAAATATAATGATATCCTTCTTAATCTTGTCCTTAACCAAGTTGTCATTCAGCATAAGGTTATTTAGTTTCCATGACTTTATTTGGGTATGAAGATTTCGGTTGCTGTTGAGTTTAGCATTTATTCTGTGATGGTCTGTGATACAGGAATAATTTCTATTCTTTTGAATTTGTTGAGGTTAGTTTTGTGTCCTGAGATATAATCAATTTTGGAGGATGATACATGAGCTGATAAGAATGTGCATGCAGTTTTGTTAGGATTGAATGTTCCATATATGTCTATTAAGTCCATTTTTTCTAGTCCATTTATTTATTTAGTTTCTGCTGGGAGGATCTGCCCAGTGCTATCAAAAGAGTGTTAAAATCTCCAGCTATTACCGTGCAGGAAGATATCATATTGTTGAGATCATTTAGGGTTTGTTTTATGTATTGAGAAGTATTTAGGTTGAGTGCATAAATGTTAATTATTGAAATCACTTCATGCTTCCCTTGATGAGTATGTAGTGTCCTTCCTTATCTTCCCTTATTTGTGTTGATTTGAAACAATTGTGTCTGAAAATAAGATTGCAACTTCTGCTTATTTCTGATTTCCATTTGCCTGGATTATTGTTTTCCATTCCTTTACCCTGAGTCTTGTTTTATCCTTAGAGCTTAGGTGTGTTTCTTGGAGACAGAAGATTTTGGGCTTAAGGTTGTGTATCCAGTCAGCCTCCCTATGCCTGTTTAGTGGGGAATTTAAGCCATTCACATTTATTGAGAGACTCAATAGATATGGTGGAGTTTTGGTCATCTCATTTTTCAGAGGTCTTATTTTTTTTCTCTTGCACCATTGTGGAAGTGAGGTGTAGTTTTTTTTTAATTTCTAAGTGTGTTTACTTTGGTGATGGACCATTGTGCTGGTCAGTTTGCAGAATGAATCTGAGTACTTCCTCTAGAGCTTGTCTAGTTACAGCAAATTTCCTCAACATTTGTATGTTAGCAAAATATTTGATTTCTCCATCACAAATGAAACTCAGTTTAGCAAGATACAGGATCCTGGGCTGAAAACTGTTTTGTTTAAGAAGGTTAAAGGCTAATGACCATCCTCTTCTAGCTTGAAAAGTTTCAGCTGAAAGATTGGCAGTCATCCTGATATTTTTCCCTTTGTAGGTGAGAATTTTCTTAATCCTGGCTGCTTTCGGGATTTTCTTTTTCATATTGACTTTGGTAAAGTTAATTACAATTGTCTAGGAGATGCTTTGTTTGAATTGAGTCCTGCTGAGGTTCAGAAACTATCTACTATCTGAGTTTCTGTGTCTCTTGTAATGCCTGGGAAATTCTCCACCATGATGTCTTAGAGGATAGCAACAGTGCTTTTAGGACCATTGTCTTCTCCTTCAGGAATCCCTATAATTCAGATGTTTGATATTTTAGAATAACCCCATAACTCTCTCAGGGAATATTCTGCTTTTGTTCTCTTATATTTTTTTCTGCCTCTTTGAATGATTGGGATATTTCAAAAGTCTTACTTTTAATTTCTGAAATTCTTTCTTCTCCATGTTTTACTCTATTACTGAGGTTCCCTACTTTGTCTGTAAGCTTTCTGAATGCCTCTTTCAGTTCCTTAAGCTATGCTGTATCTTTACTCATTATCTTCAGTTTCTTGGTGGCTTTTTCTTTAAATTCACTAATTTCTTAAGACAAATTTTAGACTACTTGTTAGTGTTCTATTTCTAACTTCTCCTCAAATCCATTCATATTATTTTCCATCCATATTCTGAATTCTATTTCTGACATTTCAGCAATTTCTCTATGGTTTGTATTTTCTGCTGTACTTCCCTTATAATCTTTTGGGGGAATTGATCTACTATGATTGTTTACTTTGCCTGAATTCTTCTGCTGCATCCTCCCCATGAGTATTTTCAGCTTTTTTAAATGTTAATTTTTATAGTAAAAATGTTAGGCTGTCTTTGAGTAGTTATTGAGACTTAATGTATTTGGGGATCCTTAGAGGGCAACATACAGACCTATCTGACAACTCAGGGTGAGATCAGATCTTGAGCTCCAGGAAATGGAACTTACCACTTCTTCACCAATAAGCTGGAGCTTGTGCTTGTACAGGCCCTTCCCATACATTGTCATGAAGCTGCCTTTCAGGGCTTCAGGAAGAGTCTCTGAGAAAAGGCCTTGCTTAGATAGTGCAACCTGATTCTGTTCTGGGGTCAATCTGTCTTCCACCCACTTTAAAGGAGCTGCAATATTTTGGTGGAGTTTCAGGAGTAAAAACAATAACAGCCCCAACCCTTCTGGTGACAGTTGGAGGAGGGGAATTTAGGAGTAGACCAACTGTTCCTTCCCTCATGGTGCCAACCTCAACTTGTGCAAACAAATTTAAATTAGGGGTGAACCTGCAGCCACAGCCAGTGGTGGCTGGAGAATAAGAATCCACAGTGTCACAGTTCTTGCCAAGAGTTCCAACTGAACTGCTTTGGCAGCATAAACAAGTGCATAGAATCCACGGTCCGTCCTCTTTTCCCAGAGTCCTGGCTACAGACTAAGTAAAATGTGCCAAGGTCCTGCCCTAGAGGCAGGGTACTTTAAGACCTGTGGAACTGGTGGCAATTGAATGGGGAAATAAATGAAATTAAAAGCAAAGAGAGATAAAGAGACAGGACACGCAGAATAGAGTTTTCAAATGTGGGACATAGGGGACCACTGCTAGCTTGTGGGGCACCAACAAGTGGTCCTGAGTGTTTATTCCACCCAGATTTTATTTAAGGCTATTTTCTCATTTAACTGAAAGGGTAAGCTGAGGAAGGGTGTAAAAATGTCAGCAATTTCTCTGAATAAACATGTTAGTTCTTAATCTTTCTCATTATCTTAGTTCTTATCATGTATCATTAACTTTAAGGGTCTGGAAAGCCTTGGAAAATCTGAAACCTGAATCTTAGCCTCCTGTTTGTGGTCACGCACACAGATTCCTTGGGGAGGTTAGACCCCTCTAGCTTCTCTGTGGAGCAGACACGGTAGCGTCAGTTCTTCTCTGAAGAATTGGTGGAAAGGAGGAATTTTTCCCTTACCTCCACCCAGAGGTGTTTCCCTCCATGGTTGGAGACAAGCCTTCCTGCCCATATCTCAGGGCTTGAGCTGTTCCCTTGATCTATGCCCACAATGGGTATTTGCTCTGACTGTTGACTGGGCAGGGGTCCGCCTGGTTAATGTTCCTTCCCAGGCCTTGCAAGCAGCTTCTGCCATAGCCATTGTTCTTCAGAGTGCTTACAGATTCAGCAGGGGTGTTTATAAGCTGGATCCCTTTATAAACTGTATCCCAGGCTTTCAGTAAAAGCAGAAACTGCTCAGACAAGTAATTTAGTTTAAAAGTAAGCTAGCAAAACTGTTTTTATTCTATCTTGCTCAGCTTATTTCTCAGTTTTCCCCCTTTTCTGGGGGTATCTGCCCTTGCAAAGAATGGGGTCTTTAGTTCCCATTCTCTTTTAAAAATGCAGCCATCACCCATGGCTGAGGAAGAGGTCTAGTTCCTGGACCTTTCCAGAACCGATTACCTAGGCTAGGCCTGTCTCTCTCCAAGTTGCTGGGAGGAAGGCCAAGCGTGGCCAGTCACAGACATCAGAAAGAGGCTCTCCAGAGGGCAAGGGGAGGTTCCCCTGTAGGAAGAGTGAGAGCTGAGAGAGATCAGCTTTCAAAGTTAGAACTGCAGCAGCTACTACTTCTTCTGGCAGCAGGGGTGGGGCACAGCTCTGTTCAGCAGCCCACACAATATAGAGGTCTACAGAGAACTTATCAACACCCCCCCCCACAACCTCTGCAGGGGACAATCCATGAGACAACCAGGGAATAGGGTGGGTTGTGGGCTCAGGATTTCAGTGTGAAAATTTGCTCACTTTAGCACCAGATAGGATGGGGATCCAGAGGTAGAAATTCCCAGGTGCAGGAGAGCTGGACCTTAAGGCTCCCTCCCCATGGGGTGAGGTGAGAGTTCCTGAGTTCCCTTGCTTGTTGGCAGAAAGCCAGCTGCACGCCTCCTGGTTGGGGAGGAGTCCCCCCTCCTCTTTCACACAAGGTGGCATTTGGCCTAGTTTATCCATACCTTATCTTTGTTACCTTTCTTCCTCATTCTCACGCTAGAAGTTTGTCTGGGGATGATGTGCATCTTGATTTCTTCTCCTTGTGCTCAACTTCCTAGTTTCAACTTCATGGAGTTCACTTCAGTCCACCATTTTTCCTACTGGGAAGGAGCTTCTGGTAAAAGCTGCCTCTGGTTGACCATCTTGCCTTTCCCTCGATAAAAAATATTTTATAAATAAAGGTATATAAAGGTACATTTAGCTATAATCTCCCATTTTCCCTAAGTGTGGCAACTTATGAGACACCCTGTACACTCTTGAATCTTATAAATTGTATAATCAGTGTGGCTTTTTATTTAAGAAATCCTGTTGAAATTGTATTGTGAATCCACATACACATATCAATTTAGGGAAACTAGACATTTTAGCAACACTCAGTCTTCTGATTCATGAACACAGTTTTAGAGCTTCAATTTTATTTTAGCCATTTAATTGTAGTCTCCAGTAAAGATATTTTGCATATATTTTATTAGATTCACTTCTAAGATGTGATTTTTTTAAATATTTTAATAATGAGACTTTTTTACAAAATGTATTTTCCAATCATTTGTTGCTACACTGTGGAAACATTAATTGATTTCACATGTTGACTTTGTATCTTGATCAATTCACTCACTAGTATTGTTAAATTTATGTGTTAGTTTTTTGTGGATTCTTTGAGGCTTTCTCTGCAAAGAAATATGATATTTGATAATAACTATAGTCTCTTTTTTCCTCAAATTTTAGGGATTTAATTTTTTTTTTTTTTTTTTTTTGCATAGACTAGAACTTTTGGAATGATGTTTAACAGAAGTGGTGAGGGTGATCATACCTTGTGTCATTCCCAATATTAAAGAGTGTTCACTCACTATGAAATATAATTCTAGAAATAGGTTTTTCATTGTTGCCCTTATAATACTGAGAAAATTTCCTTTTATTTTTTGTTTGATAAGAGCTTTTATAATTTATTAAAGTAATCATATGATTTACCTATTATTGTTGTTGTTATTATTATTCTTAGCATTCCCTAGAATTGATAATAGATAATAGATAATTTCATTATCACCTTCCAGCCCTCAGCTCTTTAGCAGACACTTTTGTTGTGCCTGGTGCAGTCTGATCTTTCAAATACCCAGCTCAGACCCAGCGAAGCACCCATAGTGAATATCTCTGTGCACATCTGGCCCCACTACCACCCTGCACAGTTTCTCTTCCACTGTGGCAGAACCACAGTATTCTGCCTTGACATTTTCATCCCATTCCATATTTTGGAACTCTTTTCTCTGCATCTTTAGCTCTTGGTGACATTCTAGTTCTGCTTGAGTTAGTACAGTGGATTGCTGCCTGCCAGAATAGTAGAGCAATTTTGGGACTCACTTCATGTGTCTCTCTTCTCTACAGGACCACAGATCTGAACTACATGTTATTTAGGGCCTTTGAAGAACATGACCATTAGTGGAAGAGGGTGTCAAAGGGAAGAGAATATAGGAGCACAAACTGAGCCTCATATATTGAAAAAAGCACTTATGATCCTGTGAAAACTTGCTGCTTAATTGACTTTTTATAGTATGGAACACATGGCTCCGGGCACGTTGGTGTTTGTAACAGTTCAACTTGATCATCTCAGTGTTGTGCAGTAATTTAAAATTGCAGATTTTATCATATGTGGTTTATGATAGTGATGTTATATTATGGAGGCCATTTAGTGTAGGAAAAATTTTTACTGGTTTTGGAAGTAAATACACACAATTCTAGAAGTTACAAACACGATTTAATAAGCTGAATTTCAATGTCTTTATCTGTCAAATTAAGATACTGAGATTTGCCTTCCAAAATTGGTCTTACTATTGTGGGTAATGTTTGTCAAACTCTCTGCATCGTGCTTTGTCTAGAATTTAACAGGAGATTGTTAGATGATGCTGATGTTAATAATGGTAATAGAACACAAACATTTTATGTGGTAAAAGGTAGAGAACTTCCTGGGAGTATCCTCTCTGAGGAAGAGTCAGTAACTTATTTACAGTTTTCCTGGCACTGCCTAAGACAGAATGGTAAAAATGTAATCTGGATAAGATCCATGGAAATATGTTTAACTCTGCTGCTGGCCTTTTTA
Organism: Perodicticus potto; assembly: GCA_963574655.1. Lineage (NCBI taxonomy): Eukaryota > Metazoa > Chordata > Mammalia > Primates > Lorisidae > Perodicticus > Perodicticus potto. The sequence goes on along the minus strand of CAUYRH010150430.1, from coordinate 11,889 downwards.
ATCAATTCATCATGGAAAGTGCTTTATAGAAAGTAGTGAGTATTGCCATTACTGCACAATCCTTCTTTCATATTTTGGTTCTATAAATGTCACATCTTTGATGACTTTAAAAGTAATCCTTATGGGAAGTGTATTGCTTAATATACAATAGGGAAGGAGCTCCCCCACCAAAGAATCATACATTTTTAATGAAGGAGAAAAAAATAAAAAGAATGCTCTCTCTAAACAATAAGGCAACAGAATTCAAAGCTGAGGGATGAATATTTCTAGTGAAGTGAGGTAATTAGAACAATTAGAAACAAATGCAGAATAATTGCAGCGCATTTTTCTTTTAGCTATTTATACAGTGAAAGTTCTGGGACAAGAACTATGCCCAACATGTGCTAGCTTCAGCACCGGGTGTACTTTTAGCACTAAAAAAAGAAGGTTGCAAGTAAATTTTGCTAATATTTCCTGTGAAAATTCAGTAGGGAAAGGGCATCACATTTATATACCATAATGAGGATTGTTATTTCTAGAATATTTAAAAGCTTCTTTTTTTTAGTCTTTAGGTTATTTAAAAAGCATATACTACTATCCTGAAGCAATTTGTTTATATTATCTCTGAGATTCAGTTATTTGCTAGATCTTGTTGTGTGACATGCCAGACAGTATGAAAATAAACAAAAATAAAAAACTTTATGTGTGTGTCTCTGGCTGTGTCTATCTATTGATAGCAATTTTAGCATAGATTGATAATACATCATTTTAAAAAGATTTCAAATATATTACCAAAAATATATATGTAGCATAAATAGAAATAGAAATAAAGTCCCTAAATTAGGGAAAAGAGAAAATGAAAATAACACTTTTTTAAAATATTGCTATGATTACTTAGCTAAGTTAGGTGCCTGTTTAAAAAATTTTAGAAAGTCTTAGGAATTAACCTCTTATTTTAAAAGTATATTTAAGAAACTCACCTAAACACTAGTTTTTATTTTATTTTTTTTTAAAAAAGCACTAGCATGCCCTATATGAGAAATGAAGAGCAATGTGCAAGAGAGAAAATAAAGAGGAGCTTAATCAGGGGAGGGAAGGAAAACTGGGTTTGTAGTAAGCAAAGATAGATTCCCAAGGAATGGCTTGGGCTCAGTTTGAAGGAAAAAGAATCAGTGAGAATTTCATGCAGAAGGATGTCCAACTTTTAAAAACTGAGCAGTTTAATATCTTACTGTAAGATTATTTTCTACTAAGACCCGCAAAGTAGATCTTTAGCTTTATACCTGAAGCCTAAGGACAAGTTCACTAATATCCCCAACACTGTACTACTGATGCTTTGTGTGAAAAATTAAGGGTCGAGGGGCAGTGCCCCTGCAGAGTAAAGTAGAATAGGCTTAGGAAGCAAGGTAAAAAAAGAGAAAACTGAATCTGGAGGCATAAATAACCAGGAGAATGTTAGCTCTAATATAGCCTACCTGGGAGCTATCCTGAGATAGCCCAAAAAAGGTGTACAACTTCCCAACCATATGTGGAGTGACCTTGTGCTATTTAGTTGGCTATTAAAGGGGCAGATAACCCAGAAGTCTGGAGTTTTTAGGCACATTTTTTATGCCATTTATAACAGAAACAAAAATAATAATGAAAAGGAGTAGTAACGTTAACTATAATAAGCCATACTTTTGGTTTCCTTGAGGCTTAGGAAGATAATATAAAGGATTTATTTTAAAAACGTATACATTAATGCATACATTAGCCTAAGATAATTATTAAGGTACGTGAGTAAAGAAGACATCAATTTTTATTGTGGGTGATTGTCTATAAATGCATACAGGAAAAGAGTTTGAAGTAGGTTACTTCTATTAGGTTGGTTACAGATTCTTTTTACAATGTCATTTATTCCATTAAATAGTTTGGCAAATTAAGAGGAAAAATAATTTTTTGCAGCTAGCTGTTTACCTAGTTTTATATTGATAATTGGTGGGATATATATAAAAAACATTGGATATAAAGCCATTTCATAGAAAAATAATCAGACTGCTTAGGTTTGGAAAATCCAAGTCCGTGGGAAATTTTACCAGTAGAATAGGCTACAGCATAAGCTCTTATGCGTTGTAGCTGAGACAGATTAGCTTGAAATGTTTTTTAAGCAATAGTTACTATGTAGGTGCTACAGGAATTTATTGACTTCCAGAAAACAAACTAAAAAACATTTCACACTTCCTTCCAAAAAGGTTATATTAGTTTGCAGTCCCTTCTCTCCACATTCATGCCTGCATACGCAGCTTTGAGACTCTGTGATGTGGACTATTTTCACTGGGGTTAGGTGATATCTCAGGGTAGTTTTGATTTGCATTTTTTTGATGATCAAGGATGATGAGCACTTTTTCTAATGTTTGTTAGCCATTCGTCTGTCTTTGTAAGAAAAAGTTCTTTTCGGATCTCTTGCCCAGAGGTAGATGGGATTGTTTACTCTTTTTCTGTTGATTAATTTGAGTTCTCTGTAAATTCTAGTTATCAACCCTTTGTCAGACTGATACCCTGCAAATGTCTTTTCCCATTTTAAGATTGTCTTTTTTGCTTTACTGGTTGTGTTCTTAGTTGTGCAGAAGCATTTCAGCTTAATTAAGTCCCATTTGTTAATTTTTGTTGTTGTTGCAATGGCTGCTAAAGTCTTTGTTAAAAAAATATTTCCCCAGTCCAACATCATCAAAACTTTTTTCCCACACTTTCTTCTAAGATCTTTATAGTTTTGTGTCTCAGATTTTGATTTCTTATCCATCTTGAGTCAATTTTTGTAAGGTGTGTAAGGGGTAGGTTGAGTTTCAGTTTTTTCCATGTGGTTATCCAGTTCTCCCAGCACCATTTGTTGAATAGGGATTCTTTTCCCCCAATGTATGTTTTTCTTTGATTTATCAAATATCAGATGGCAAGTAGAGACTGGTTTTATTTCTTCGTTTTCTATTATGTTCCATATGCCTATGTCTCTATTTTTGTGCTAATGCCATGCAGTTTTGATTACTGTTGACTTGTAACATAGCCTGAAGTCAGGTAGAGTGATGTCTGCAAGTTTGTTTTTATTGCTAAGAATAGCCTTAGCAATATGGGATTTTTTTCTGGTTCCCTGAAAAGCAAAGTACTATTTTTTCCAGTTCTTCAAAATATGTTGGTATTTTAGTGGGGATTGCATTGAATATGTATTTTGCTTTGTGTAGAATAGACATTTTGATAATGTTGATTATTCCCAGCCATGAGCATGGTATGTTCTTCCATTTGTTAGTGTCTTCCACAATTTTTTTTATAGGGTTTCATAATTCTCTTTGAAAAGATATTTCACTTCTTTTGTTAAGTATATTCCTAAGTATTTCATTTTCCTTAAAGTGACTATGAAGGGAATTGTGTCCTTGATTTGCTTCTAATGTTGGTTGTTATTGGCATATACGAGTGGTTCTCAACCTTCCTAATGTCGGGGCCCTTTAATACAGGTCCTTTGGGTCACGACCCACAGGTTGAGAACTACTGGTCTATACAAAGGCTCTGATTTGTGGACATTAATTTTATACCTTGAGACATTATTGTATTTCCTCATAACTTCTAGGAGTTTTATGGTTGATTCTCTGGAGTTTTCTAAGTATAAGATCATATCATCAGCAAAGAGTGAGAGTTTGACCTCCTCTGCCCTTATTTGGATGCCCTTTATTTTCTTCTTTTGTCTGATTGTATTGGCTAGAATTTCCAGAACCATGTTGAATAATAGTGGTGATAGAAGACATCCTTTTCTGGTTCCAGTTCTAAGTGAAAAAGTTTTCAGTTCTCCACCATTCAGTATGATGTTAGCTCTGGGTTTGTCATAGATGGCTTCAATCAGCCTAAGAAATGTGTCACCTATTACTTTAAATTCCTTTAAAATGAAAAAAATCTAAATGATAATTAGAGCATGTTATGAAGTAATTCTTTGCCAAAATTAATATTTTAATTTAGATATACCCTATGAGAGAAATAACCCATGCCAGTAAATATTGGTTTTAATATTTATGAAAGTGAATCTGGCTAAAGCAATCATTTTGATTTGCCAAATTTCCCTTTTCACATTGATCAGCCAAATCTCATCTTGGCTGTGTATCAGTGCAATTTTAAACCATAATCCAAACGTGAAAATATAACAACTGCCTTAAATTGATTTTGTAGGTTATTAAATGAAATAAATCAAATACATACTTTCTCTCAAAGTAAATAATGTCACAAAAATGCTATTTTCAATGATTACTAACTGACATATGATTTATGAAAAACATCTGCCTGGTTGGGAGAGTCTCAAATTTTGACTCACATTTGGTGACAAAATAATGTGGCTTAGTCTGGAGCATAGGTTTAAACATCAGGCTTAAGAAAGTTCAAATTATGTCTTCAGTAGATGAGCCCTGGGTGGAGTCATTTAACTTCATGTGCCTCTGCTTTCTCAACTAAAAAAAGAAATGAATCTAACAGTCAGGGTGAATATAGAAATGAGATGGAAAATTATATATGTCCGTGTGTGCACGCAAATATACATACATACATGGATCTAATATCTGACACTTAGTAGAAGCTTAATAAGAGGAAGTATTAACTTCTAGACAAGAAGCACTCTAACTTATTTAATATTTCTTTTCTTCTTTCTAATATTGCTTTTTATTTTTTTACTGATTTTTTGTTTATTGTTTGCTACTCATTGAGCGTACAAAGAATTAGGTTACACTGGTTGTATTTGTTAGGTAAAGTCCCTCTTGTAATTGTGTTTTTTATTTTTAATGACCATATGTCACATTTTATTTTTAATGCCAATGTCTAATACCTGCAATTGAGCTGTATAAGAAAAAAGAACTCTCATAAATTTGTTACAGTCACTTCAGGTACATTTTAGTATTGTATGTTATTTTCACATTTTATAATTGATGAATTACCTAGCTAGAAAGGCTAGTTCATTTGTGAATGCAGCAATACAAAACCTCCCCAAAGTTTAGTAGATTTGCCAAAATCCTCACCTAATAATTTGGGATAGTAAATATGAGTGATGGCTGGATTATTCTTCATTCTTTTTTAAATTAAATTTTTTTTCTAAAAATAGAAGCCAAAAATTTGATAGCGCTTAATTTGGATATCTTTTATTGCTATCGATAGCAGTTTCTAAAAAGGCATTACTGAAAGATTAGAATTTCCTGCACTTTGTGTGGGTGCTGCTAAATTCATAGTAAGCTAAATTTACCTGGAAATCAAAAAATTGATTAACAAATTTGTCTGTGAGAAAATAAGACAAACAGTAAAATAAATAATATTTGTTGAAGAGTTAGGGACAAAAATATGTTTAGGGATATCTTGGAAGACACGAGACAGAACATCAGAGCAGTGGCTACCTGTGGGGACAGTGAGTCCTGATAACCTGGCCTTGAGAAGTCATCTGGGACAAGGCAGGAGCAGAGGCTATGGAAGGAATGCTTTCACTTTTCTGCTTACACAGGAGATGCCCTTGCCTACAAGACACCTTTGCAATCTCCTTGTCTACAATCTCCACATGCTGGAGAAGTGAGAGAAGGGTGTCCAGTTGAAGATCATCGGTAGGATAGAAGAAGGCAACAATACAATCTTATATATGCAGTTGTCTCGGGGCGAATTGTAAATTCAAATTTGAGTTCTGATATTAACTCTATAACATGTCTGCATACAGATATGGAATGATGGTAAGTACATATGAAAAGAAAACAAAATAAAAACATTAATGCAGTGTAAGGTGCCAGCCCTCCACATAACCTGTGGGTATAAGAAAGCGACATCAGAGACAAGATAGGATATGAAAAGAGTGGGCCTAAAGGATCATCACCACCTAACGCAAGGAACGAGGAACGGCAATGGCCTGGTGTTCTGGGTTAATTCAGTATTTGTTGCATACAATGTATTCAAATCAACAAATGAATAATCATGGAGGAAAGCAAAAAACTGCACTATACGTCATCCTTTACAGTATTTACCACTTTAATTCAGCTATTGTTTAACTAATTCAGCTAAGTTGCTCTTTAACTACTTATATTCTATGTTATTTCTAAACTAAAGAATTAGGATGCAGTTAATGAGACAAAGAACAGAACTTAGAAGCAGGATGTGAAAGCAAAGAGCAAGTTTGACCACACACACAGTATCCACAGGAGGAAATTAACTTTCGGGTCCTGAAGGACCGATTGGCTGACACCACACCCATACTGGGTTTGGGGGGCAGAAAGAAACTGTTTCTTTTACCTAACTCAAAGAGATTGTCCCTCTTATCAAGGACCCAGCTGCCTATGCTGTTTCCGCACATCTGGCAAGGCTCATTCAGCCCCAGAGAGCTTTGTACAGGCTCTCTGTGGGGGAAGGGGCAGGCCTGTAAGACATTTCTTGTCCTTTTAATTCAAGGCCTGTGCTGTCCTGTTCAACAGACTTTTGACTCCTGATATGCACTGTGGTCTCCCTGTGCAGAGGCTCTCTGAGATATCCACATCTTCTGTCTCTTCCTTATCCCTTGCTTCACAATCTGTGTTCCCTAATTGTTAAAATATTTCATGAATTCTAATCCAAATAAATACTTCAAGAGGACAGCTTTATCTGCCTGTACTCCTCAGTGAGTTCGCTCACATTTTCACTCACAATGTAGTCTTATTTAGTCTAGTACCAGAAATTTTGAGAACCATAGGAAAAGTGATTACTTTTAAATAACCACAATACTCCAAACTAAGGGATTGGCACATGGAAGAGGAGAAAGATCAAGCCAGAATTCTATCCACTTCACCCTAAATATCAGATGTACTCTTTATGGAATGTTTGCAGCTGTAAGAAAATTTCAAAAATTTTTCCATGTGTCAATTTGCGCTCAGCAAAAAATACCTCTTTCTGAGAGCTTATATATAGATATGTAGGGCTTTTTTTTATTTTTGACATCTTTTTTTATTATCAAAAACTGCCCTGAGACCTGGTAAGAGCAAAGTTAGAAGTTAAAACATAAGTAGTATAAGACCTAAATGTTTCTTAGTGAAAAATATAAACAAGTTAATGCAATATTTTAATTAGTCTCAAATTTAGTTTATTTCATTGGCCTATGGTTTATTATTCAGACTCTGGTTTGAACTATTTATAATAGGAACAACATATTCTAAGAAGGATTTGGGAAAACTCCAAGAAATCATTGAGCAAATACTCTTCTCATTTAATTGGGATCGAGTTGCTTCTCATTTTAATTGGGATCATTGTTTCACGTTGATTATAAACCCAAATCTACATTTCATCTTTGCTCTTTTCCTCTGTGTGAAATCCTTTATTAATGCAGGAGATCACTGACCTTAGAGCTTTAAAATTTTTTTAAGACATTTTAAAAATGTGGCATCTACTGACATTTAACAATACAATAAACAACAAAGCTGTTTTTTTTTTTTTTTCCTTTCTCTACTGTCTATGGGAACTTGGCAGAGTCATTTAATTCGTAGTGCTTTCAACCTACAGGAAAAAAAATGGTAAATGAACTTTGATTTTTCCACTTGAGGATCCTGAAAAAAATGCAAAGGCTTCATATACATAAGTTAATAGACAGCTAGATATACACAGGTTTATACATGTTGTTTTTGTGCTACTAGACATCCAAGAAACGACATTGTACTGTCTGTGTAAGTCAAGTGGAAGATCCGGCAAGCAGCGTCATTTCCTTAATGAAGATGCTCCTAGTATTTATCATACACGCAGACACCAATGAACGGATAGAGGCAGCATTATCCTTCCCCTTATCTGCAGCTCACTGCATGCAGCTGTAATCATTTTGAGCCTGACCAAACAGTCAAGGATTTCACTCTCAACATGGGTGTGAATAAGAAAAACCCTTACGTCAACTGAGTAGTTTGTTTACCCCAAGTCTGGCAGTGGGAACAGTCTGAGGACTATTCTAACCCCTGACATTGACTGTGCCAACGTGTGGCCTTGCCAGTGAGAAGAGAGACAAGAGAAATCTAAAAATGCCAAAAGGCACTTTAAGCCTTCTTACTCAACTACAAAAACAACTAAGCCCAAAGTATTCCTCCGTGTGTGTGTGTGTGTGTGTGTGTGTGTGTGTGTGTGTGAGTCTATACACACATATATATAGTTTTGGTAGCGCCAAAATATTCCCATCATCTGAGGAAAGCAGATGGGTGTATATTAACAGACAATAATGGGCAAGGAAGTTGAGTTGTGGTATGTACTTGGTCATGCCCAATGGCTCACAACTGAATTATCACTAATATATATTACATTAGAGTTGCTAGATTTTGTAATAACACTATGTGAATCACATTGTGTAACAGATAGATTCTGGAAATTAATAAATTTAATGTGTTAATACATTTATTTCATAAAGATGAGGTATATATTAACCAGTGTGATGTAAGAATTCCTAATTCTATATAAAATCAGCACATTGTACCCCATAAATGCATTAATGTATACATGATCTATGTGTTTATGATTTAACAAAAAATTATTTAACAAATTAAATACATTAATAAATTTAATAAATTAATAAATCAGTAGTTAACATGTCTTCTATTGTTAAAAATATTATATCAAATTTGTAAGTTGTAATTTATTAATGTATTTATGCAGCCTACGACAGTAACACTTGCTTACTCTTAATCAAAAATATTTTTCTTTTTCTTTTTTTTTGAGACAGAGTCTCAAGCTGTCACCCTGGGTAGAGTGCCATGGTGTCATACCTCATAGCAACCTCCAACTCTTGGGCTCAAGCAATCTGCTTGCCTCATTTTTCTATTTTTAGCAAAGATAAGGTCCCACTTTTGCTCAGGCTGGTCCCACTTTTGCTCAGGCAAGCAATCCACCCACCTGGGCATCCCAGAGTGCTAAGATTACAGGACTGAGCCACCCTGCCTGGCCTCTATTTTCTTTCATTTGTAAATATTTTTGACCTTTTAAACAAATACCTATTATTAAAAAAGTTATAATATTCCATTTCTAGCTGCGGGGAACCCCTAAATGAAGAAAATAGAGTCTGTGCCTTCAAGCATTTGCATTGTCATGGAAATAGATTAAAGTGTAAACCAGAGGCAAGTGGATTCTGCTTACATTTCACTCCCAAATTATTGGTTTGGGACCATGAATTTAACTGGCACATGAGTTTATTTTTAAATAAGTTAGGCAGACAGCAGATTTGAATTTAGCTGCAAAACATTTCTTTATTGTCAATTTTTGGAGTACAGAGATAATCAAGATACCAGTTTTGATGTAATTCTCTCATTACTTATTTATTATTTATGTACTTAGTTGTTTTGTGCAGAAGATTTTCTATGACAATTGCAGTATGATGTGTTAATACTATTTGCTTTGGAGTAAGACAGACTAAGCCACTAGACGAATTGGGTTTTCATTCATTGAGATAAGTAAAATGTCACAAAAACTAGATTTGCAGAACTTATATCAGAAGTTCATTTTTAGAAATGTTAAGCTCATGTTGGAAGAGTGTTAAATTCTGGTGGACCGGCCAGTGAACTATCGCATAAATGATCCTGAAATCTTTAGACGAACACTGAGTGACTGATGCAGATTTCAAAGCTCACCACATTTAAAATCACAGGAGTAGGCTCGGCGCCTGTGGCTCAACGGGCTAAGGCGCCACCACGTACACCTGAGCTGGCGGGTTCGAATCCAGCCCGGGCCCGCCAAACAATGACGGCTGCAACCAAAAAATGGCTGGGCGTTGTGGCGGGCGCCTGTATTCCCAGCTACTTGGGAGGCGGAGGCAGGAGACTCACTTGAGCCCAGGAATTGGAGGTTGCTGTGAGCTGTGATGCCAGAGCACTCTATCCAGGGTGACAGCTTGAGGCTCTGTCTCAAAAAAAAAAATAAAATAAAATAAAAATAAAATCACAGGAGTAAATGTGTGCAGAGCAGGGAAGATAGGAGAAGAAAAGGGTAGAAGTCTGAAGACTGAACTAATATAAAGATGGAGTGGTCAGAAAAGAGAAAGCAAGCACAGCATAGAATAATTAGAAGGAGCAGTCAGTCAGGCAGAGGGAGAACTGAGGAAACAGCAAGCCAGAAGCAAACTGAAGAATTGCTTCATAATGGGAGAGTGACTCAGAGATGTAGTCAATCTATGTCAAATGGGGATGGTTGCTGAAATACTTGGAGGTGTGGCCAGTGGATTCAGGAGGAACCGTAACAAGAGCAGTTTCAGTGCAGTGAGGTGAAAACCTGACTGGAGTGAGTGAGATAAGAGAATGAGAGGCAAGAAATTGAAGCAGAGACTGCAGACAACACTTGAGTTCTATGTCTTCTTTCATTAAAACTTCAATGACTACAGTGAGAATGATTTTAGTGGGCTTATGCTAATGTGCAATAAAAGTACAGATATTTCAGAAATGGTAACAGACCAGATGGGTACTGTCTACTCATTTGGAGATTCGTTTTAGTTCCATTGAGCTCAATTATGACTCCCTAGTAACGTGTCTCAAAATACACATTTCGCGAAAATCTTACCAAAGTGAAAAATATGTTTTATATACGTTTTATATGATGGAAAAATCGTGTAACCTTTCTTTACTATCCAGTTGAAGCATATTTTGATATTTGTTTTATTGCTTTTTAGTTTTTTGGAGGACACTCAATTTTATTTATCTTTTTTTAAATTTTAAGATTAAAATATGGGCACAAATGATTAGGTTACATTGTTTGTGTTTGTTAGGTAATGTCCAAGTTGTACTTGGGTCCCTCACCCAGAAGGTGTGTCAGGTACCCCTGACTTTGTAACATTGTACATGTTAGGTGGGGGCACACCAACTCTCTTTTCTTCCCCTTCCCCCACCTGAATTTAATTGTATCTTTTTCTTGCATGAGCACATAGTCGTTCATCTACTATTTTCATATTCGTGTTGAATTCACTGGATGCTTGCTTTTCTGTTCTTGTGATAGTTTACTTAGGAGGATGTTCTCCAAATCCATCCAAGTAAATACAAAAGATATAAAGTCTCCATGTTTCTTTATGGCTGAATAGTATTCCATGGTACACATATACCACTGTTTATTTACTCACGAGTTGATGGGTACTTGGATTGTTTCCACATCTTGATGACTGTGAATTGAGCTGTGATAAACATTCTATTGCAGATGTCCTTATGGTAAAATGATTTTTTTTTTTCTGGGAAGATACTGAGAAATGGGATTGTGGGATCAAATGGAAGGTCTACTTTTAGCTCTTTGAGGATTCTCCATACTTCTTCCCAAAGGGCTGTATTAGTTGGCAATTCCACCAAAAGGGTATAGGTGTTCCCTTCTCTCCACACCCATGCCAGCATCTGTAGCTTGGGAATTTGCAATATAGAATATTCTCATTGGGGTTAGTTGATACCTCAAGGAGGTTTTTGATTTACATTTCTCTGACAATCAGAGATGATGAGTATTTTTTCATGTTTTGTGGGCCATTCATCTGTTTTCTTGGGAGGACCTTCTGTTCATGTCTCTTGCCCAATGATTAATGGGGTTGTTTGTTCTTTTCTTGTTGATTAGTTTGAGTTCTTTGTAGATTCTAGTTATCAGCCCTTTTTCAGATTGATAGCAAGCAAGTATCTTTTCCCGTTTTGAAGGTTGTCAGTTTGCTTTAGTGGTTATGCCTCAGCTGTGCAGAAGCTTTTTACTTATTACTTTTTTTTTTTTTTTTTTTGAGACAGAGCCTCAAGTGGTGACCCTGGATAGAGTGCTGTGGCATCACAGCTCACAGCAACCTCCAATTCCTGGGCTCAAGTGAGTCTCCTGCCTCCGCCTCCCAAGTATCTGGGACTACAGGCGCCTGCCACAATGCCTGGCCATGTTTTGGTTGCAGCCGTCGTTGTTTGGCCGCCCCGGGCTGGATCCGAACCCACCACCTCAGGT
>CAUYRH010150428.1:0-10988 GCA_963574655.1 Perodicticus potto | reverse complement strand
TGAACCTGCCACCCTCGGTATATGGGGCCTACCCACTGAGCCACAGGTGCCACCAAGGAAGGGAGGTTTCTTAAATGTAGACTCAGAACTTATTTTTAAATTACCCATACTGCCATTAAAGAGTTAAACTTTCCCATTTGCTAGTAGGCTTTGCCAGTTAGGAACTGGTTTTTTTTTTTTTTTTTTGAGACAGAGCCTCAAGCTGTCCCCCTGGATAGAGTGCTGTGGCATCACAGCTCACAGCAACCTCCAATTCCTGGGCTTAAGCGAGTCTCCTGCCTCTGCCTCCCAAGTAGCTGGGACTACAGGCGCCAGCCACAACTCCCGGCCATTTTTTGGTTCCAGCCGTCATTGTTGTTTGGCGGGCCCGGGCTGGATTCGAACCTGCCATCTCAGGTGTACATGGCTGGCGCCTTAGCTCGTTGAGCCACAGGCACCGAGCTGCCAGTTAGGAACTGTTAAAGAGTCTTAAAAATTTCTCCCGAAGCCTCCATAGCCAGATATAGAAATGCAGGATACCGAGCTCTGTACTATTAAATCAATACCATCTGTGTTGGGATAAGGACTTCTGAGATTTCTGTCTATGTATATGCACAGTCAAGCTCCAATCCACCCCTTCCCCAGAGGTCAAGTTCTTTAGGTGTTAAGGATATGGGTAGAGTCTTACCATAGCATTACACCACAGGCAGCGGAAATCTTGAAGTCTCTGATAATCACCACAACTCTCATGACATACTGCACAATGAGAGCTGACAGGCATGTTTCCTTCTACCCATTGATGGGGCATGGTCTGCTTGAGGGTAAAAAGAGACAAGAGGTAGCAGTTAGAGATATAAGGAAAAGAAGGTACAGCTAGAATAATTATACTAACTCAAGGAGGACATTAGGTAAAAACCCCAAGTTCTTCATGGTCTTGTCCTCTCTGCTCCAATGCTAGTGACCAATGACAAGTGGAAGTTGGGGATTTTCAATCTTCCAGATTGGTTAGATTGTAAGCCTGGGGAAGAGGCTGACTTTGCATGTCTAGAAACAGGAAGAAGACTTTCTTCCCTTGTGTGTCCTGACTGAAGGGGAGAAGGGAGAGGGTGACTGTAGCAGGGTATGGCTGGTACTTACTACTTCATCTGCAGGCAGAAGGAGGTCATCAGTGATGGACAATGTATTCCACTTGCAATCTTTGCTTGCTCTCAAAGCACATAATCTGTGAGATTTCACTTTGCACACTGTGAGGAAAGGGAAAAAAAGGATGGATGTGAATCTGGTAACAGTAAAGATTCTAATTTCCTTCCCTAAGACTCTCTGAAAGTTAGAATCAAGATGCTTTCTAAATAGTTCTGATCTACCTCCAAAGACCTATTTTCAGTATGATCCAGTTCCTTCCTATTTGCTCCAGGGATGCCCAACCTTTGTTATTCTGCCATACATTGGAAAAAGAAGAGTTTTCTTGGACCATACATTAAATACACAAACACTAATGAAAGTTGATGAGTAAAAAAAAAGGTCTTGGCATAATTTTTGTGGTATTTGACACCACAGATAAGAAAAACAGACCTTGGCTCAGCACCTGTGGCTCAACGGGCTAAGGCGCCAGCCACGTACACCTGAGCTGGCGGGTTCGAATCCAGCCTGGGACCCGCCAAACAACGATGGCTGCAACCAAAAAATGGCTGGGTGTTGTGGCGGGTGCCTGTAGTCCCAGCTACTTGGGAGGCGGAGGCAAGAGACTCGCTTGAGCCCAGGAATTGGAGGTTGCTGTGAGCTGTGACAGCACTCTACCCAGGGCAACAGCTTGAGGCTCTGTCTCAAAAAAAAAAAAAAGAAAAAAGAAAAACAGACCTTAAATAATCCACATGTGGTCCATGGGCCACAGGTCAGACAGCCCGATACTTTCTAATATCTGACCAGAATGGAAATTGTTGGTAAGAATGAGGTGATTTCTGTCTTTTCAACCCTTGTGACCATGTAGTCTTATCTCTCCATACCAAACCCTCTATTTTAATTCATGAGAATTCCCCCTCATGCTAGTTTCTCCCCATCTCCTTTCCTCAGTCAGGTTTAACCTCATACCAGAGTCAGTGACCAAGCATGAGTCAGCAATACTAAATCCTGTTGAATTCCTTCACCTCATCTTTACCCATGAACTCCACTTTCTAAAGAAATCAGGAAGGTACCTTCACAGACGATGGCATCTCTAGATAAGGCAGGAATACTCTCTCGACAAACATTGCAATGCTGTGTCCGGTGGCTGTAGCTGGAGTACCAATAGTGCATTCCAACAAGGAAAGGGTTGTTTTCTGCTGCAGGTATCTAAAATAAATCAAAGAGAAGAAACAATAGAGGGTTAATCACAGAGATGGATTAGAGAAGGCCAGAAAATCTGCTTCTAAGGCTAAACTGGCCTGCTATATAGATGTCAGAGTGTATGAAGAAGACTGAAAATTGGAGCTAATATCTGGGATTTTTTTTTTTTTTGAGACAGAGTTTCAGTCTGTTGCCCTGGGTAGAGTGCTGTGTAATCGTAGTTCACAGCAACCTCAAACTCTTTGGCTCAAATGATCCTCTTGCCTGGGCCTCCTGAGACTACAGGCACCTGCCACAATACCCGGCTAGTTTTTTCTATTTTAGTAGAGATAGGTCCTTGTTCTTGCTCAGGCTGGTCTTGAACTCCTAAGCTCAAGCAATCCACCTGCCTTGGCCTCCTAGAATGCTGGGATTTTTGTTTTTGCTTTTTTTCTTTTTGTCAGAGATTTTAGAAAAGGAAAAGGACAGACGGGCAGATCCTGGAAAAGAAGCTGAAGGCAGAACCACTTGGCCAACCACTCTATTGGCTTAATCCTAACAAAATTTGTTCCTTGGCTTTGGTTCTCTTTAAGTAATAAGCAAGTGGAGGTGGTGGGATGAACATTCAGTGATATCCAAATGCTGTGCCCAGGAATGGAAGGGAGGAAGTAGGGCTCTGACTTTGTGATAAGGACTCTTGTCAGGCTTTCACTACTTCCTGGAGATGTGCACTTCCTCTCCTGGCTACCAGGTGAACAAAGCATTGCTTTATCTGGACAATAGTTTCATCTCAGGGGCTTCTTGCTCAAGTATTCTTTACTGAATACCACACCCTATCTGTCTATAGCAGTTTTCTAATTAATCAACTTAATTTATTCAATAATTCATTAAATAAGTATTTATTGAATAACTTACTATATGCTTGGCATTTTTCAAGGAATTTGAGATATAGTGATGAGAAAGACAGAATCATTACCCTCATGGAGTGGCATTCTGCTTGGTGTCCTCTTTTGTGCTATTGAATTTTACCTTTTTTTGCTAAAATGCCCATTATTACCACATTTATATATCATGGCCTGACTTTCATGACTATAGGGAAGGCACAGGGTATACCAGCAACAGTTTTGGAATTGAAATGGGAAACCCAAATTTGTTCTGCATCTATAGGTCCCTTCCACATTTTCTTTAATTCCTATGAATGTCTGATTTTCTCTATTTTGCCTTCCTCTGGAGTTTAGACATAGATACACACACAGTTTTTTATTCTTGACGTTATGATGGGTTGGCTGTGTAAAGGCATGACAAGACTTTAAAAAGTACTATATTTTCTCCTTGATGTCAGTTGATAGTGGTCCATTAGAGAGAGAGTTATCAAGGGCTCTAGTACATTATGTGTTCAAACTTGATCAATTTCTAGGAATTAGCCATCTAAGACATAGCCAGCCCATAGCACTCTCAGATCCCTTCTTACCCTTTTTGACATGTTGGCTATGTGCTAAGCTACTGCCAAATTGACCTGGAAGCTCCTAGAAGGAAAAGAGCTAAAAGCTCCTGTGTTTGGGGATTGCTTTGTAATTGCAATATTTATTGTACATTGAGATGCTAGAAAGATCTAGGAAGATCGTAGTAGAAGGTGAAGAGTTCTGAGGAAGTGATATAGCCTTAGCTTTGACATGCTGAGTTCCCAGCACCTTTCTACTACCTAAGCCACTAGATTGTAATTCTGCAAGCATCTTCCTTTCTTCCTCATAATCTCCTTCCTTCACCCAATAATAACTAAGATTCTACTATGTGCCAGATACCATGTTAGACCCTGAAGCATCAGAGATAAATAAGCATAATTGTTTCCTTCAAGGAGGTCGATAAATTCTGAAACAGATTATTCCAATATAGAGTGACAAGTGAGCTCTTTTAGCATGTGCAGATTTCTATGGGACCAAGTGGAAGAAATGAATAATTCTGCCTGGATAAAATATTGAATTTCATGGCCCAACTGCCTATAGAATATAAAGGAATATATAAAATAGATATTACTTAGGTTTAGCAATTAAGGAGATGGAATTTATGTTTTTGGTGTGCATCCTGTTCTATAAGAAAATGTTGATGCAACTCTGGATGAATATTTGTGGTGGGTTTAATTGTGACCCCTCCCAAAATGTTCAGATCCTAACTCCTGGTACATATTAATGTGGCCTCATTTAGAAATACGGTCTTTACAGATGTAATCACGTTAAGATGAGGTCATACTGGATTAGAGTGGGCCCTAATCCAATGACTGGTGTTCTTATAAGAAGAGGGAAATTTGGACACAGATACACACAAAGAGAATACCTTATGAAGATACAGAGCACACAGACACAAGGGAGAATACCATGTAACATTGAAAGCAGAGATTAGATTAGATAAGGAGTGCCACGATTTTCCTGAAACTAGGAAGAGACAAAGAGGGATCCTTACCCAGAGACTTTGGAGAGAACATGGCCTGAAGACACCTTGATATGGAACTTCTAGACTACAGAATTGTGAGAGTAAGCTGCCTAAGCCATCCAGTTTGTGGTTATTTGTTATGTCAGCCCCAGGAAACTGATACAGATTTTGGTACTGGGAAGTGAGATGCTTCCATAACACATACCTAAAAGTATGGAAGTGGCTTTGGAATTGTGTAATGGGTAAAGGCTGGAAGAATTTTGAGGCACATGATAGAAAAAAAATAGGTTACCTTGTACAGTATATTGCTGAAAATATGAACTTTAAAGGTACCTCTGGTGAGGTCTTAGGTGGAAATGAGGTATATATTATTGGAAACTGGAGGAAAGGTGATAGCTTTTATAAAGTAACAGAAAACTTGACTGAATTTTCTTCTACTACTGGGTGATAATTAGAATAAACTTGAATGGTTAGTTGAGATTTCCAAGCAAAGTATAGAAGGTGTAACTTGGCTTCTCTTTGCTGTTTATAGTAAAATGTGAAAGAAAAGAGATACATTGAGGAAAGGACTTGTGTTAGTCTTCTCAGGCTGCCATAACAAAATATCATAGACTGGATGGCTTAAACAACAGAAATCTATTTTCTCACAGTTGAGAGCTAGGAAGTTCAAGATTGGTGTCCGCCAATTCAGTTCCTGGTAAGTGCTCGTTTCCTGGCTTGTAGGTAGATTCACATGGTCTTTCCTTGGTGTGTGCACCTTTTCTTCTTTTCCTCTTCTTATAAGGCCACTAATCTTATTAGATTAGGCCTCTATCCATATGACCTCATTTAACTTTAATTATTTCTTAAAAGTCCTGTCTTCAAATATAGTCACATTGGCACTTAATACTTCAACATATGAATTTGAGTGGAGGGCACACAATTCAGTCAATAACAGAACTAGTAAGCAAAAAGTCACCAGAACTTAAAGATTTGGAAAATCCTTGACCTATCCATGTTCCAAAACTCAAGAAAGTACACTCTATAGAGACATCAAGGGTGTGGCTGGACAAATTTTTTCTGGAGAGATTAGGTGTGGGACACGTGGATCCAATGAACTATTTCAGTAGAACACTGTCAGCTTGGGCTGAAGGGGACACACATAGTACAAAACAAGGATGGCTTTGATAGACTTCTGAAATTCTACAGATATGAAATGGACTGATAAGCTACTCAGCTGTGAGCATGTATTATCCATCAAGAAAATAGAAGAATGACATCCAAGGGTGGCTCAGAGGCAAGCAAGCCCTATGAGAGAGCCTCAGAAGCCAGAAGTGCTGCTGTTGCTGCCAAAGACCCAAAGAGTAACAGGAGAGCCACTACCTCCTTTATTTCAGAGGGTGGAGTTGCTTCCTGGGTTCCAGGAGGTGGGTCCACCTCTTTGGTTATTGGGCAGAGCTTCCGCTTTAGTGAGCTGTGAGTGTAGGGCCAGAGAATAGAACCGTAAGCCACGGAGAATTATTCTCAGGCATATAAAACCTAATGGAATTTGCCCTGCTGGGTTGCCAACTTTCTTTAGACCAGTAACCTTTTTACTCCTTCCATTTTCTCCCTTTCAGAATGGCAATGTCTATACTATGCTGTCCCTACATTGTACATGTATATTGGACACAGATAACTTTTTTCCTAGGTTCACAGGTCCAAAGATGGAGAGGAATTTTGCCCCAGGGTGAACCATACACATAGTCTCACTCATACTTCATTTAGATTATTTAGAGTTAATACTGGAATAGACTGAGGCTTTAGGGAATGTTGAGACAGTGGTGGATGTATTTTGTATGTGGGAAGGACATGAATTTGGGGGGACTAGAATTGGAATTTCTAGTGTATTGTTATAGATTGAATTGTGTCTCCCCCGCCAAAATAGGTTCAAGCCCTACTCTCCAGCATCTGTGAATGTGACCTTATTTGAAATTGAGGTCTTTAAAGATACAATCAATTTAGGATTAGGTCATACTGATGAGAATGGGCCTCAATTTAATTACTGATATTCTTATCAAAAGAGAGAAATTTGAACACAAATATACACAGAGAAGAGAGAACCATGGGAAGATACAGAGCACACAGACACAGAGGGGAAGACGATGTGATGATGGAGGTAGAGATTGTATCTACAAGCTAAGTAACACCAAGAATTATAACAACCACCAGAAGCTAGGAAGAGGCAAAAGAAGGATCCTCCGTTAAAGCCTTCAGAGAGATCATGGCCCTTAATGTACGTTGATTTCAGACTTCGGGCCTCCAGGACTGCGAGAGAATATATTTCTGTTGTTTTAAGTCATAAAGTTTGTGGTAATTTTTTATGGCAGCCCTAGGAACCTAGTATAATATGCCATTACAGTCCTTCTAACTTGAAATGGATTAAAAATCCATTCTTTTCTTTTTGAAAAATTTACTCATCCCTATGATTTTCTAAAAATAAAAGCCCATTTTGAAGACAGATTCAAAACTATGCCATGTACATAAACCACTGATTTCTAAATGCTAAGGAAGGCAATTTTTGCTTAAAACTTTCAGTGTGTGGTTGTTGGGTTTTTGTGTTTGATGTCTACCCTCTCTAAAATACTTAGGTGAATATATTCATATAGAATCCAGTGCTCTAATATGACTCTTCACCTAAAATGGACTGAATGTGTACCACCTTCCATATCATATGTTGAAATTCTAACCCTCAATGTTATGGTATTAGGGTATAGGGCATTTGGGAAGTGTAAATTAGGTCATGAGGGTGGAGTTCTCATGAATGGGATTAGTGCTTTATAATAAAAGAGACCTCAGAGACTTTTCTCACGCCTTTTCCCACCATATGATAATAAAACAGTCAATGAGCCAGAAAGCGGGTCCTCACCAGACATTGAGTCTGCCAATGCCTTGATCTTGGACTCTTTAGCCTCCAGAAATTTGAAAAATCAATACTTGCTATTTAAGCAACCCAGTCTTTGTTATTTTTTTTACCGCAGACCAAACTGACCAAGAGAGGAATTGGTACTGAGAAGTGGGAGTACCTCTGTAAAAAATAAATAAAAATGTAGAAACAACTTTGGAACTGGGTAATGATTAGAGGCTAGAAGAATTGTGAGGTACATGCTTTAAAAAAAAAAAAAAGCCTATATTGCCATGAATGGAATTTTAAAGATGATTTTAGTGAGAGCTCAGAAAGAAAAAAGAACTGTAGAGAAAGTTTGTAAGTAATCATGAACAAACTTAGCAGAAATAAGGACAGTAAAGGCCATTCTTATGAAGTCTGAGATGAAAGTGAGGAACACATTATTGGAAATTAGAGAAAAGGCGATCCTTGTCATAAAGTGGCAAAGAACTTGGATGCTTTGTGTTTATGTTCTACTGTTTTGTAGAAGGTAGAACTTTTGAGTGATAACATCAGGTATATTAACTGAGGATACTTGGTTCCTCCGGACTGCATTTAGTAAAATATGAAAGAAGAAATGATAGCAAAATGGCAAAATAGGAGTTCTCTGGCTTCACCCACTCCCCAGAAATCCAACTAGTAACTATCCATAGGCAAGAATTCACACAGAGAATTCCCCTGGACTTACAGTTTCTACAGCAGGAAAAGAGAGTTTTAAGGGACATTCCTTTTCCTCCCTATTCTGGGACCCTTTGCAGGAGGCTCACTCCTGTCTTGTACTATGGGAAACATTACAGATCCCAGCAGGGCTAGACCACCTGGGGTCAGTTAGAAATGAATGAGGGTGGGGCTCACAGTGGCCATTGTACAGATGTTGATGGTGGTTCTGTATTTCTGCCAATAGGGGTGCCATTCCAGAGGAACTAGCCAGTAGCATCATGCTATAGGAGACATGATTCACAGGACTTCCAGGCTTGAATCCCTAGCCAGCATCTCTTCATAGCCTGGGTGCTCTAATTAAGTCTTCTCCAGGATGGGAGGCAACTATTAGTTCAGCAGTTACCCACAGAGGGAACACCTGCCCCCAACCAACCCTGGCAGTGGAGAAGTGACCAGTAAGTTCCAAGGAGCACAGGAGTCTTTTGAAAACTAGGAAGTAACTGTATGTCAATGATTACCCACAGAGGGAGCACCTGGTCCCACCCAAGCCCAGCTGTGGAGCAGTGACTACACTAAACCTTAGTGCCCTGCCTGGGCCTACCCTAGGCTGAGAGGCAATCCTAATTCCACATTTATCTATGGAGCACAGCCTCTGGTTCTTCTCATCCCAATGTGGCAAAGCAGCAACCCAAGAGACTTCACTCAGCCTTGGAGGCCATCACAGTCCTGCCCAACTACAGATTACAATAATAGTACCACCCAGCCAGGGAAGTCAGCCTGAAACTTGCCCTATCAGAGATGATTGCAGAACTTAGCCAGCAATCCCATCTGATAGCAGAGTACAGCCATTGGTGTCACTGGAGCGTGGAGAACAGCCAGCAATACCATTCAACCTCAGTGCATAGAAAGTGACATAGTCCAACTAGAGAACCTGACACTAAGGTCAGCCTGTCAGAGGTTGCTAACAGCTGACCCATCCAGAATTCCTAACTAGACTAAGTAGTAAAAGTCTGTCACCACCAAATGCTACTTGCCAAGGCTGGAAGAGGTGACTGTCCTCTCAAATGCACAGGCAGAAATGTAAAGACACAAGATTGTGAAAAACTGGGGAAATATAACACCAAAAAAAGAAACTAATAAAGCTCCAGTAATGGACCCAGAAGAAATGAAGATCTATAAGGTAGGTGACAAAGAATTCAGCATAAGCCTCTGACGGACGTTCAGGTAACTACAAGATGAATAGAAAATTAAATGAAATTTGGAAAACAATTCATAAACAAAATGGGAAGTCTGAAAAAGAAATAGAAACAATAACACTAATAAAAACCAAATAGAAATTCTAGAGATGAAGAATATAACTGACTGAATATAGAATAGAATATAACTGAAAATAACTTATTGAAAAATTCAATAAACTCTTCAGTAGCAGATTTAATCAAGCAGAAAAAAAGTGAGTGAGCTCAAAGACAGGGTGTTTGAAATTATACAATCATAAGCGCAAAAATAAAAAAAAAAGAATAGGAAAGAACGAGGAAAGCCTGCAGAATTTATGGTTCTGGTTCAACATTAAATGAACTAATCTTCACATCATTGGAATTCTTGAGAAAGAGAGGGAAAAGGGCCTAGAAAGCATAGAAAGAAATAATGTCTAAAAATTTTCCAAGTCTGGGAAAAGACAACACCATATTGATAAAGGAAGCTCAGATGTTGCCAACCAAATTCAACCCAGAGAGATCACCAAGACACATCATATTCAAATTATCAAAAATTAAACACAAAGAATACTAAAATCAGCAAGAGATAAGAAAAATATCACATTCAAGTGAACCCCAATACACCTTTCAGTGCATTTCCCAGCAGAAACACTACATGCAAGGGGAGAACAGGGTGACATTTGAAGTGCTGAAGGAAGGGGGAAAAAGCCTGCAAACTGAGAGCCCTTTACCCAGCAAAGCTGTCTTCAGAAATGAGGGAGAAATAAATACTTTCCCAGACAAATAAAAGCTAAGTTTGTCTGGGGTGGTGCCTATGGCTTAGTAGACAGGGTGCCTGCTCCATATACCAAGAGTGGTGGGTTCAAACCTGGCCCTGGCCAAATTGCAACAACAACAACAAAAAATAGCCGGGCGTTGTGGCAGGTGCCTGTGTTCCCAGCTACTTGGGAGGCTGAGGCAAGAGAATCGCCTAAGCCCAGGAGTTGGAGGTTGCTGTGAGCTGTGCGGCTACGGCACTCTACTGAGGGCAATAAAGTGAGATTCTGTCTCTATTAAAAAATAAAAAAATCTAAGTTTGTCACCATTAGGCCTGCTTTATAGGATTTGATAAAGGGAGTTCTTTAAGTTGAAATGAAAGGCTGCTAGTTAATAAAAAACATTAAAGTAAGAAACACAGTAGTATTGGTAACACATAGTCATAATTTTCTAATATGGTAAAGGTTGTGTATAAAGCAATTTTATTCCTACTAGGAGGGCTAAAAGATAAAACATTTTAAGATGGGAGGGCAATTGGTGGGATCACACCTACGGTGCATCTTAGTAGGTTACTGGTGAAACTTATCAAATGTAGAGTATCAATGTTTTTATATAGTGATTAAGAAAATGCTATGAGGGCTATCTCTCACAGTACGATCAAAATGTTTCTGATTGTATATGAAGCACATTCTGCCCTATGATTGCACCAATGTACACAATTATGATTGAATAAAATTATTAAAAAA
>CAUYRH010150427.1:0-20923 GCA_963574655.1 Perodicticus potto | reverse complement strand
CGCCAAACAACAATGACGGCTGCAACCAAAAAAAAAAAAAAAAATGGCCGGGCGTTGTGGCGGGCGCCTGTAGTCCCAGCTACTTGGGAGACAGAGGCAGGAGACTCGCTTGAGCCCAGGAATTGGAGGTTGCTGTGAGCTATAATGCCACGGCACTCTACCCAAGGCGACAGCTTGAAGCTCTGTCTCAGAAAAAAAAAAAAAACCAGAAACCGAACTAGGTATAGTGGCTCATGCTTGTAATCTCAGCACTCTAGAAGGCCAAGGTGGTAGCATCCCTTGAGCTCAGGAATTTGAGACCAGCCTGTTCAAGAGCAAGACCCCATCTCTACTAAAAATAGAAAAAAATCAGCTGAGCGTCATGGCAGCCACTTGTAGTCCCAGCTACTTGGGAGGCTGAGGCAGGAGGATCACTAGAGCCCAGGGGTTTGCCGTTGCTGTAAGCTATGATGATGCCACTGCTTGGGCAACAGTGAGACTCTGTCTCAGAAAAAGTAAACCAGAAACCACCCTATTGGGTGCCTGTCATTGGCCTGGTGACCCATAGGGCTGCTTGTTCCTAACCTTAATGGGATGGCTCAGCCAGGTTATAGAAGTCACTCAGACTAGCCCTTACCCACCCCAGGGCTCCTGAAGGTGAAACTACACAGGAAGGTATCATTGAAGGGCTATGCCACAGCATGGTGTGCAATTCTTTGAGAAGCACATAGTCTCCAGCCACCTGGCCTGGGCTGAGAGGAGCTTTCTGAAAATTCCAGGAGAACTGACTGGCTGGGGCAAAGGGCCAGCTTCCCTGACTTCCACACAGTGCTGGATGAGACAGGGCCCAGGGTACAGACAAGTAAGGCTCTCTGCAGGAATAAAGCTTGCAAGGTGATCCTGGGGAGACCAGCTCTGAAATCCATAAGGGCCCAACAAGTTGGCGGAAGCATTGGCACCGTAACTGTCCAAGCTGTACTCACAGTACAAGTTCTTGGAAGCATTTTTAGTTCACACACAGAAGAGTGGCTTTCCGGAGGGGGCTAATTCCCACCAGGACATGAAAGGGCAGGCCAGTCTTTCCTGTTACTTAACCAACCTTGGACCAAGGAGTAAGTCTCATTCCTCACAAGGACTGAATCCTTAGAAAAGACACAGGCCTTGGAAGCAACCTGTATGTGTTCCTGGCTGCGCTGTGCTCATTTATTGAGCACAGACATGTGCTCAGCACTGCAGCCAATAACCTTCATACAGACTCCTCACAACCACCCTGTGGTGGACGGTGGTAGAAAGTCTCACAGATAGTGAACCAGGCTCTTGAGTGGTCCCATGATGTGTGGATGGTGACTTGTCCATGCCCAGCGGACCCTGCCCTGTGGCCTCACTGAGAGGTAGCTGCCACCCTGAAGGAGCCACTATGGGGCCATTCCAGAGTGTGGCTAGTGCGCCCTGGCTAGGCTTCAAGGCTGTTAATGTGACTTGAGGGTCACCTCCACAGGAAAGTGGTCACTGATGGCGAGAGCCTGGAGGGAAAAAGGAGACCCTTCAGGGACCTTCCTGGGTAGCCTGTCCTCCCTATGAATCCATTTTGGAAAGCTGCCTCCACCCAGGGTGGGGCCGATTGAATGTTCACCCCTGCTGCTGCCATTTGTGGGACAGGGCCAGCATGCAGGTGGCCCCACAACTGGCCCTGTTGAGGAGCAAGGGGCCCTTGGACACACCCCCACCTTCCCAGAGTTGCCTCTGGCATCCTCCACCGCATCTTCGGTGGAAGCCCCAGTGTAGGGAGGGAAGTACCAGGTGTGAACCTGGTGAGGGCCCTTCAGGGGTCCCCAGCCTGGGCAGCAGTTTACTAGCTCTCCCGCCTGTGCGCTCACCCCACCAGCTCACCAGCTCACTCAGACTTGCCTGAGTCTGGTTCAGACTGAATTCCTCCTGGAAATCGTACACCGTAGCCGACTGGGGCTTCAGGCTCCTGCACAGGCGGGCACCACACACCACGATGCGGTCATAGGCGCAGTCGGAGTTGCCCACCGTGGTGTCAGCGCTGTCTGGAATAAGCCACTTAAAGACCTCGCTGCTGCGCAGGCGGATGGCGGCCCAGTCCTGCGCCCGCACATAGTTGCAGTCGGCGTTGAAGTCTCCCAGGAACAGCATGTCCTATAGGTGCCACAGAGCCAAGAGAGCCAGCTAGAGGGGCTGCCCAGACCCCCAGGGCGTGCCTTCTAGGACCCCGGAACCGAGCGAACAAGGGGCTTACGTTGATGCCCCACTTGTCGATCACGTCCAGGTATACATCGTAGAGTGCGTCTATCTCTGCCACGGCGTGGTGCGGGGCTGCGTGTAGCGGAATCATCACCAGTTCCTTGGCGGCTGCCGACAGGGGATGGGGGTCAGGGGTGGAGCCGATGGGCGGGGGGTGGGGTCAGGGTGGGGGGAGGGTCGGCCTCACCTAAGCCCGGGGCTGAAAACTTGACCACGAAAGGTTCGCGGCTGAAGGCGTCCTCCGGGTCTGGGTACTGGTACGTATCCATAACTGACACTTTGTCTTTCCTAGGAGCACAGGACAGATGGTGTCACTGAGTCGCCTGCTCTGGCCTGGCGTGCTCCCTCCCGTAGGCCTGCCCCTCACCTGTAAACAAACAGGTACATTTCCTTGTACTGGTCTCGACCCAGGGGCTGGCTGCTCACAAAGCTGTACTCATGCTTGGACATGCTGCAGAGATATGGGCCAAGCCTGGGGTCAAGGCGCCCGCCCACCAAAGGTCTGACATCCAGGCCAGGGGTCACAACACAGAGCCCTGCCCGCCACACCTGTTGATCTGCTCCATGAGCGTAGACACGGCGCTCAGGTCTGGGTCTCGCACCTCCTGCACCAGTATAACGTCATACCCAGCCAGGATCTGGGGAGGAGCCGACAGGTGCAGTGTAACTCCCGGCCTAGCAGCCCAGACACCTGCAGCCCTGCCCCGAATCTCCGCCCCCAGCCCTGGCTTCACCTGCGCGATGACACCTCCACAGTCCGAGTCAGACACTTTGCTGTCGCCAAAGCTCTGGATGTTGAAGGCGCCGATGCGCAATGTGGCAGCTCCGGTGGCCCCGAGTACCCAGAGGGCAGCCAGCAGAGCCCCAGGCCCGCCCATGGCGCAGAGTGAGCCCTGGGAGGGGCAGACGCGCTCCCGTGAACGGGAACCTGGAGTCAGGCACACAGACCCCTCCTCTGCCCACCACCAGCTGGGTAGGGATGGCCCATGTGAAGGCCCATCCTCTGCCTGCCTTTCTTCACCAGATCTCCCTAGGGTAGTGTGCTGTGCTCAGGGCCCCTCGTGACACTGCCTGGGCAAACTGAAACCCAAACAGGCAAACCCTCGTTCTGTCCAGTCCCCAGCCAAACACTCACCTAGGATGTGGTTGAAGCAATCGTAGAGGCTTAAAGGCCTGGTCCAGTAGGGATCCTGGGTCCAGCCTGGGGGCTTGTGCCAGCACAGGACCTACTGCCCAAACTTGGTCCCAAAGCAGCTCTGGCACCAGGGCACCACAGGTATTTGAGGCCCTAGTCCAGGGAGGAGCCAGCTGGGTCCCGCCCCCTCAATGAAGCCAGATGCTGGAAAACAGGGCTCTCTTTTCCATGGAGACCCACAGGGCAAGAGGCAAAGGATCTCCCTGACCCAACTCTAGTGCCCCAGACCTGGTCCCAGAAACAGCCCAGAAGGGCTGCCAACTCCCCAAGGGCAGTATCAGGGCTGACAGAGGGTCAGCAGAGGATGAAGCTCCCAGATCTGCCTGCTAGAGCTACATCAACTTAGGAAAACAAAGAGAGCACTCAGGAGAGCCCAGCCCGCATCCAGCTACATCCACTCCTCCGGGTTAACAAGCCGAGACTGCTCAGCCCACCCCCACAGCAGCCCCGGGGCTGAAGTCTGGGCAGCAGCACCCTCTGCCCACCATACCGCAGGCCTGAGCAGCCAGGTCACAGGTCCAGCTGGACAGGGCAGGGCAGTGGCTGCCTGTTAACATGCCAGCGACACCCACACACCACCAAGGCGCCACCAGAGCTGTTAAGAGCCCTTGGGCGGGGTGGACACGCACTCGAGTCTAGGGGTGACCTGGGCAGGCAATTGCTGCTTCCAGGGAACCTGCCAAGGTGGTGAGCCAGCCTTGGAGCTGTCACTGCCACAACATCACAAGCTGCAGGTTTGCATGTTTTATTGTAAAGCAACAAAAAACTCTGTATTTACACTCCCCTTCTCTGAACATCTGAGTTCTGTGCCACCTTCTCTACCAGGCCATGCAGGCACAGGCAGGGTACTCAGAGTCTCTGACCCCACTCCAGCCCAGCAGGAACCCACAGGACTCCGTGCTAGACAACAACAGTCCGCACCTCCAGCTGGCCCTCTGGTGAGGCAATGACCAGCTCGCCAGCATGCTCAAGAATCTCAATATCCTCTGATGACACCATTGTCACTGTGGCCTGTTCAGTGCCATTTGCACCTGCTCGGGCTGTGAGCACAGTGCCTTCACTGATGGCTGAGGCCAGTGTCATGGCCACTTGCTCTGTCAGGCTCTCAGGAGTGGCGATGGTGATGGTGTCAGCAGCAGCTGCTTCTGGGCCCAGCCCTGCCTCCTGGTCCATGGTCACATTCTGCACGATGATCTGATGCCCAGCACTGGCCTGGTGCACGATCTGCTGTACCACTTTCATGATATGGCTGTCCACCTGTAGGGCCCACACCTTAGCCCAAGGGGACAAGAGGAGCCAGACTAACCCATCCCTCACGCAACTCCTCACCTCAGTCTGTGTGCCCTCAATGATCTCTGTGGCTTCACTGGTCTCAGCATCGTCTGCAGTGGCCTGGGCAGATGGTCAAAGGTCAGCTTTGGCTGCCCAGGGCCCTATCCCAGCCCACAGGCTCTCCACGCACCTCAATAATGTACTCCTGGGTGTCAGCCACCACAGATGAGAACTCCACTAACACTGTGTGTGGGTCCTCTGCAAGGACAGTGGTGGCCGCTGCAGGGCTCTCCTCAGACACCAGCAACTCCTCCACCTCCAGTAGGCAGCCCCCTGTCAGTAAGGGAACTCTGTCAAAACTTGGTGGGTCCTGGCCCTTGGCTGGCTCCCACCACCTGCCACCTGGCAGCCCAGACCTTTGGTGCGCAGGTGCCGGTTGAGTGTGCCATGCTCTGCGAAGCCACGGCCACACTTGTAACACTTGAAGGGCTTCTCGCCTGTGTGGTGGCGTACATGCCGCACCAGCGAGCCCTTCTCCCGGAAGCCGCGGCTACAGAACTGGCACACATGCGGCTTCTCCTCCAAGTGTGTCCGGAAGTGTACCTGTTGGGCATTCTGTGGAAACCCACTGTCAGTGCCAGCCTGGCCTCAGCCATAACAGACTATGGCTCTCCCCACCCACCTCTGGGTTCAATGAGGGCTTGGGCCTGAGACTGCACAGGCTGGGTGGTGACAGGGGCAAGGACGGACAGTGGAGGCAAGGAATGGGGGGAATCTGGGCCCAAGGTTGGGGAGCTAAAGGATGAGGAATCAGGTACCAGGGTCGTGGGGCCAGAGGCCCACCTTCGTCTTATAGCGTTTGCCACACTCGGGACAAGGGTAGGGCCGCTCGTCTGAGTGAACACGCCGGTGGCCACGCACGTGGGCGATGGTCTTGTAAAGTTTTCCACAGTCCCCACAGCGGAAGCGGCGCTCATGCACGTGCACCTCCTGGTGCTTCTTGAGCAGATAGGCCTTGGGAAAAGCCTTGCCACACTGTGTACAGGTAAACGGCCTCGGCCCTGTGGTCACATGTTGCATCAGGCTAGCCCACCACCCCCAGGACCTTTTAGCCACCTGCTGCCCTCCCACAGGCCACCCTGGACACCCACAGGCCCACCCTGGTCACTCACAAGCCATCCACTACCCATGGGCATACCCCCTCCTGCCACCCACCTGTATGGCCCCTCTTGTGGGCCTCCAGGGTGGCTGCCGTCGGGAAGGTCTCACTGCACTGAGGGCATGGGTGGGTCCTGGGCACAGATGAGGCCTCGCTGGCCACCTGCTGGGGCACCACAGGCAGGCCTCCAGCACCCATTGTAGGCTGTGCCCCAGAAGTAACAAGGACACAACCATGGGCCCCATCCTGGCAGGCTCCCTTGTGGCCCCAAGGAAGACAGTAAACATAACAGTGTCACAGCAGAAAGCAACACCATTCTGCTACAGAGCGTGAGGAGGTTGGAAGCTCAGGCCGGCATGGTGCCCAAGCCCCAGGGATGACCAGGTCTGGAAGAATGTGCTGGCAGCACAGGTACCTACTGTCTCCATCGGCTGCACCTCCAGCAGTGGCAGTTCTGGAGCTCCATCTCCCAGGCGCTGGGGACTGGATCCAGCAGGCAGGGCTGGTTCCAGAGCACCCTCCTCCCCAGCAACCCGCTCCAGAACGATGCCGGAGTTCTGCATGGCCTGGTGCAGCAGGTTCTCACGGCTGCCCTCGCCTGGACATGGAAGCTCCTCAGGGACCGGAGGCTGTAAAGGAAGTGGACAGGGAGGCTGGCCAGACAGCCCAGCATACTGCACTCACCCTGCAGAGCAGACTCCTGCCAGGCTGCAAGGCCCCAGGGCCTTTGTGTACCCCTTCAGAGCTCCATGACACCCCTACCTGACCACCTCAACCCCAGATCACTCTCCTCCCTCACCCCTGCTGTGTGCTCTTGTGTTGTCTGCTGACAAGCTTTCCCTGCACCCAGTGAGCAGCCCAGAGGGCAGGTCGAGGTCCTGCTGGAGACAGAGCCCAGAACAAAGCCTAACACTGAGTGAGCAGAAGACAGAGTAGCCCTGCAGGGGATCCCCCGTCTCCCCCCACCTCTGGAGCCAGGGCTTTTATGCCCAGGGGCAATTCCTGCATCTGGACATGGACTTCATGGATGACAGTTCCCTTAGCATCCGTCACCAGATGAATAACGGGCGAAGTCTCCATAGGCTCCCCTGTCGCCGATGATGATGTAACTGTCCCCACAGTAGAAGCTCCAGATCCTTTAAAGCAGAGCCAAGGAAGTCCCTGAAGAGCCCTCACGGGCCAGCAACAAAGGCCAAGAACAGCATCCCCAAGAGACCCAGGCACCGCCCCCACCACACTGACCTGCAGGTACATCCTCTTGGCCTTCAACCACATCCTTGCTCATGCTGAAGCGAATTTTTTCAGTACATGGGGTTAGAGACTTGAGGTGCCGGGTCAGCGCACCTGACTCCCGGAAGCTCTTTCCACACTTGGCGCACTTATAGGGGCGCTCATCTGTGGAGAGCACTGAGTCAGCCCCACGCAGATACCTGGAGTGGGATACCAGCAGGGCGCTGCCTGGCTCTGGTCCTAAGGCCACAGCTAGGCTCACCTGTGTGCCGACGGTGATGCCGGATGAGCGAGCCTTTGGTGCGGAAGGAGGCCCCACAAAGCTTACACTCATGGTCCTTGCGGCTACTATGGGTGACCATGTGGGCCTTGAGGATGCTGCCCTGTGGGGGAGAGGCAGCGAGGCTTAGACACTTCCCTGGGGGAAGCAGGAAAGAGGCCTGGCCAGCCCAAGGCCTGGGACTCACCGTCTTGAAGGTCTTGTGGCACAGCATGCACACGTAGCGGCCGTCCTTGTTCACGATTAGCTTGACCTGCGCCTGCTCGCCCAGCCCCAGCCCCTGTCGGTGGGGACTGCCTGGGGGCTCTGCCATCTCACTGTCTCCCGGCTCTGCTTCAGCAGCCACAATGACCTCTTTGATATGCCCGCCACCTGAGAAGAGGTAAGTCAACCTAAGCTTTGGGACCTACCAAAGCTTTGCCACCTCCATGGGATCCTTGCCCAGAGAGACTGCTGGAACTGTGAAGCTGTCCAGCCCTAAGGCATGGGTCATGCTGCTCTGGGAGGTAGCCAGGGAACTGCTTGGAGAAGGCCACCCCCCTCTGATGCTGTGAAGCTCCCCGGAGATGCTCCATGGTCCCTGAAATGTATCAAACAGGGAGACCCGCCATGAGCACAGATGCCCCAATCTCTAAGCCAAGAGGATATACAAGTCCTGGTGACAAGGTGCCAGGTCACACAGACACTGGACAGGCGAGCCTGGCTTGCTGCCATCTCTCCAGCACCAATACAGAGGGAATGTTTCTGCAAATTGCCACCCGCTAGACTGGTGGCAAACAGGTGGGCAAGTCCAGCCAGAGCCCCATCCCTAAGCAAAATGGGGACACTTGGGCCGGGAGAAAGTGAATGCTTTCCAGGCACCTGGGACAGCTTGAGGAAAGGAAGTTGGGCTTTTACACTTCTCACAGGGTGTTGAGGAAATCTGACGATGTGCAAAGACAGGCTGTAAACACACTTCACGTTTTCTGCTCATAAAAACGACAAGTGGGAAACAGCTGTGAAATCACATTTTACAAACTGTCTCAGTCAGGTTGACATCTCGTTTTGACAAGCCATTCTCTTGAAACAGAATGAAAGCGCCATAGCTCAGAAAAAATTAAGGGCCTCTCTTGCCCAAGCCCTTGCTGACATGCTTGATGCCCCAGAAGTGAACTTCCAAAAGGACAGAAACATCTGGCCAGCAAGGATGCAAAGGGGAATATGGCCACGCCAAATCCAGAGAGGAGACATAGTCTGTTTCCAAAGGAGAGGCAGGAGGGCCTGGAGTTAGGTAGGTATCCAGCCCCTGCCCTCCTCCCGTCCTGCCTCAACCCTGAGCCACTAGCAGCTGGTCTGCATAGGAGGCCAGCAGAAGTGCTGGCTGCCATGGGCTCTAGGCCACTGCGCCCACTTACTGGCCAAGGGGCATGCTTAAAGCACCCCTACCCTTAGAACAGCTTGTGGCTCCCACCTATCCAGGCCCTCAGCTGTCCTCTGAATGTCCTCCCTGAATACTCATCTGTCCCTGATTAAGGAGAGCTTGACCCAACCAGGCGCAGTGGCTCACACCTGTAATCCTAGCACTCTGGGAGGCCAAAGCAGATGGATTGCTTGAGGTCAGGAGTTCAAGACCAACCTGAGCAAGAGCAAGACCCTGTCTCTACTAAAAACAGAAAACCTAGCTGTGCGGAGTCAGGGGCACACCTGTAGTCCCCACCACTTGGGAGCCTGAGCAGCTCAAGCCTAAGAAGAGTTTGAGGTTGCTGTGAGATATGATGCCATGGAACTCTACCCAGGACTGACAGAGTGAGACTCTGTCTCAGAAAAAAATAAAAGGAGAGCTTGACTCAATTCAGACCTCTCAATGCCCCTCTCCCCTCCACATCGGTGAGGTGCTTTAACTTAAAAAAACAGGCATCAGGCTCGGCAGCTGTGGCTCAAGCGGCTAAGGCGACAGCCACATACAACAGAGCTGGTGGGTTCAAATCCAGCACAGGCCCGCCAAACGACGACAGCTGTATCCAAAAAATAGCTGGACATTGTGGTGGGTGCCTATAGACCCAGTTACTTGGGAGGCGGAGGCAGGAGAATCGCTTGAGCCCAGGAGTTGGAGGCTGCTGTGAGCTGTGATGCCACAGCACTCTACCCAGGGCGACAGCTTGAGGCTCTGTCTCAGAAAAAAAAAAGGCGGTATCTGTGGCTCAGTGGAAAGGGCGCTGGCCCTATATGCTGGAGGTGGAGGGTTCAAACCCAGCCCAGGCCAAAAACTGCAAAAAATAAAATAAAAATAAAATTGGTTAACCTTTAAAAAAAAAAAAACAGCCATCAAAGAGGCTTGGCTTGTAAGCTCATAAAAGCCCCATGAAAATCAGGGCAGCAACCACCACCCCCATGCAGTAAGCAGGTGCTGAGGAGGTACACACCATGGTCAAGCAATGAGTCAGGGCCTGGCAGGAGCAATCAGGTGGTACCCAGTCCACACTGCATCTACCCTCTAAGGCCACTGCTGGGCCAGGTGGGCCATCCAGAGGGTGTCCCTAGTGGGTGCTGCCTGACAGGTTGGCAGAGAAGTGGGTAAGATTCCAGGAGAACCAGAGCAGGGACAACTTGGGAAAGCAATCAGAAGAGAATAACGAGCTCATGATGAAGCATAAACTGGTCTCCCCAATGCCAAGGTGTGCCATGGACACACTGAGGAAGGGCCTGGTTCCTAATTCCCAATGGTTCAGCCCAGTGCTCCCTCCTCCTATAGGTTATGCCCACAGGAAGGCTCAAGAGAAGCCTCTGCCCCCTCCTAGCCAGGCTTTGCTCTCAGGAAAGAGCAGGGTATAGGTAGCAGAAGGCCCCCATCCTCTGGTTTTGACCACAAATGGCTATCATGTCAGCAACACGTGGACAGCAGACTTACCAACCATGGCCATGACTGGCTTACCAATGAGATCCGGTGCATGGCCAATATCTGCTGCCAAAGAGGCTGCCTCCACCACGATGTGGGCCACGGTGATGGGCTCCTCTGGGCCAGTCGCCACCGGCACCACCTACCAAGCAGGAGCAAGGGACAAAGGGGACTTGTCTGCGGACTCCAGAGCTCCTAGCAAAGAGGCCTGGAGTAGCAGGCCTGGAGAGTGCAGTCCTGAAGGTGATTGGAGCAGGAGCTTTCATCTTTCCCCAGAGGACCAATACTTGGCATCTGACTCCCAGCCTGGGCTATACTACCCAGGGCCACTACAATGTCTCTGGCCACCAGGGTTGACCTAGAACTCTCAACAATCCCAGAACAGAGCTAAGTTGGCTTACAGGGATGAAGATGACGCAGGTAGTACTAGTCCCAGCCAAGTGGTCTGAGGAGAAGGCCCAGAGATGTGGGGCTAGGGGCCTTCCAGGAAGAGCTGGCCCCTCTGGGAAGGGGCAAGTACAGGGTCTTGAGATGACATGTGTTCTAATGTCATCTAGGCCACTCCTTGCTGACAGTTGACAATCTAAGCTTGCTCACATGATAAATATATTCTGAGGTGACCACTGCCTCCTCTCTGAGCCTCTTCTCCTGATTCTCTACAATGTGGACGACAGGAACCCCTATGCCATAATGGATTTGGATTAGCGCTATAGGATTTAGATTTAATAAGACTGTGTGTGCACATCCCCAAGCACATCATGGGGACTCAACCAAGTTGGCCATTTTTTTTTTTTTAGAGACAGAGTCTCACTTTGTCTCCCTCAGTAGAGTGTTGTGGCATCACAGCTCACAGCAACCTCCAGCTCTTGGGCTTAGGCAATTCTCTTGCCTCACCCTCCTAAGTAGCTGGGACTACAGGCGCCTGTCACAATGCCTGGCTATTTTTTTGTTGCAGTTTGGCTGGAGTCAGGTTCGAACCCGCCACCCTCAGTATATGGGACCAGTGCCCTACTTGCTGAGCCACAGGCGCCACCCAAAGTTGGCCATTTTTATCACCAGGTGGTAGGACCCACAGGGCCATGTTTTGTTTGCAGGATCCCCGAGAATAACATGCACAGGACAGAGATAAGGCAACAACAAAAAAGTCACCAGGAAAGCAAGTCAAGAGAGACCCCCAATCTCTAAGAAAGAAGAAATGCCAGTCCCCTAACTGTACAGGTTTTGGCCAGAGGCAATCCAGGACACCCCAAAGCACCACCAGGCTCTGTGGCACAGTCCAGACCTTCCCTCACCTACGGCTAGACGCCTGACCTCTGCCCGCCCACATATCCCCAGGAACCAGCTGCACAGGTCTGTCCTGGCACACGGCCTCCTCCCCCTGTCAGATGAGCCCATATGAACAAACAGACATGTACTGGCTTATCTCTGTCCTGTGCACATTAGAAGTATGCACATGGCAGCAGTAGAGTGAGGACTCACCTCCTGGCCCAGCAGCGAGGTGGTGGGAGGGGTGGCAGGCAGGGCCTCTGGAGGGGCCCGCTGGCAGGCCTTCTGAATCTTGTGCTGAACAAAGTCTTCCAAGGTAGTGAACTCCGCCTGACAGCGACCACATCTGTGCACATCATCCTCATCTGAAATGAGCCTGTTGTTAGAGAGGCCTGGGCTTCACCTCCAGCCTCAGACCACACTTATCCAAGTCTAGCATCAGAACCAGAGCTCCTTCCCTGGCCCTCCCAGAGGATAACACACTTGGGACTCATAACAAGGTAAGCCTAGGGTGTAGCCCCCATCCTCTGAAGGTCTACAAAGCCCACCCAGGGAGCACAGCATCCAGTAGGGGGTGGCCCTGACCATACACTTAGCTGCAAGGGTTCACTGAGGCTGTCATATCCAAAGGCTCCACTTTAGCAGTAAGGGGAGAGAGCCCAGAAGGCCTGGGAGGCAGAGGGATTCCCCAAGGAGATTGGGGACAGTAAAGGACTGGGATAAGTCTCTTGGGGTGTGGATGTACCCTCAGACATCTCAATGACATCTCTAAGTCTGTTCATCTGCAAAATAGGCTGACCCAGTCCATGTGTAGGAAATACAGTGGGGATTCATAGGCTAATACCCATAGGAACAGCAGGGCCCTGATCTATGACCACTCTTCTCACTGATTTGGGGCTTTATCTGTTCTCCAACAGGCAGCAGCCCTGCTCAGATGTAGATGTTAATGGTGGAGCTTTCCAGAGGGGTCCCAAGCCCCAGGGCCACTGGACCTGAGCCCCTCACCATCACCATGCTGGCCCCAGTTGTTGCAATAGAGACTTCACGCTCACTGTGTCCCTTCTGTGTGCCAAGCACCTCATTAGGGACATCATCAAATCCTGCCAGCACCCAGGAAATGGAGATATCTATTTCCATCCTAGAAAAATGATTTGAGGTTCAAGGTCACCCAACTGTTGAGTGTTGGGGCCAGAACTAATACTGAGGGTCTACTTCAGATGCCCTGCTATTTGCACAACAATGTGGAGAGCTAGGTGGCACCTGTGGCTCAAAGGAGTAGGGCACCGGCCCCATATGCTGGAGGTGGCAGGTTCAAGCCCAGCCCCGGCCAAAAAAAAACATATGGAGAACTGTCCCTTCTGCTTCCATAAAAGTCTGCCAATTCCCACCACCTCATATTCAGTCGCATATCAAGGTCAAACCCAAACCTTGGAAGAAACCAAGGTCAAATGTTTGAAGCCAAGGTGCATGGAAGAAGCCTGGTCAATATTTGTTGAATTAATGAGCAAATAAAGGGCCAAACCACAGCTATGTCTATCCCACAGAAGGCCATTTATCCGTCCCATATCAAGATCAAACCCAAACCTAGTGCATGAAAGAAGCCTGGTCAATTTTTGTTGAGTTAGTGAGCAAATAAAGGGCTAAACCACAGCTATGACTTGTCCACAGAAGGCCACATGACAGAGGGCGGTCCCTTCCAGATAGCTCAGTCATAAACCACGCACTGAGGCATCTATAACTCTCATAACCTTCCTACCCCGCTTGCCAAATCTGACTCAGCACCAGGGTATTGCCATTTTGTGCCAGCCCACTGCACAAAAACAAGGGCATGGGCAGGCCCACCAACCTCCAAAGGGACCCCTCTCCAAGCTGGAAAAGGGGGAAGAAAAAATAAGCAGCGCAGAGACTATGACTCCCATGAGCACAAACATGAGACCATCCTAACTCCAATACCACTGGCCACCCCTTCCTTTCTGTCTGACTCCATCTACAGCCTCATGGAACAACCTCAGAGAGTAGAGACCCAAGCTATGTCTCCAAAAGCTATCACAGCCTCACACTAAGGAATGAGTCCTTAGTGTGCACCCAATACTGTTCTTGGGGGATTTCCGTGAATGCTCTATTTTTTTTTTTTTTTTGAGACAAGAGTCTCAAGCTGTCACCCTAGGCAGAGTACCGTGGCATCATGACTCACAGCAACTTCGAACTCCTGGGCTTAAGCGATTCTCTTGCCTCAACCTCCCAAGTAGCTGGGATTACAGGCGCCCGTCACAACGCCCAGCTAATTTTTTTTTTTTTTTTTTTTTTGGTTGTAATTGTCATTGTTGTTTGGCGGGCAGGGCTGGATTCAAACCTGCCAGTTTCAGTGCAGCATAAGGGTGGCGCCTTAGCCGCTTGAACTACAGGCGCGGAGCTGTGCATGCTCTATTTTAAATCTCATGATTGTCCTATGAGACACAGACCCAGGAAGGTAAAGGGGCCGAGTTGAGGAGCTTTGCAGTCCTGGGATCCAGTCCAGTCCTTGCTACTTACTTGGTAAGGGACCTCGTTCACTTTCACATCTCTGAACCTCAATTTTCCTCATCCCCTAAATGAGAATAATGATCCTAATAGCATCCACCTCTCAGGATTGGTTTGAAAGTGAAAAATGCAGAGATGATGCAGAGTAAGCATCACATTGGTACATTACAGGCTGCAGTAGCCACCTCATTTTGTAAGGAAAAATGGAGGCTCAAAGAGGTGTAGTTACCTGCCCAGAATCAAGTGACAGGTTTGGGACCCAGTCCACAGGTTGGCTGCAGTGCACCAGCTCTCTTCCACTAGACTCTGCTGCCTCCCCACGGACAGGCCTAGAGCCCCGCCCCTCGGGATCTTCCAGCCCCACTCCGGCCAGGGCCCTAGTGGCCCGTCAGATGCAGGGGGAGGGGGCCCAGAGGACGGTAGGGCCACGCTTGGCAGCGGAGGCAGACAGGGGTCAAGTCGAGGACCTGGGGGGACTGAGCTGGCAGTAGCGGCGTCCGCAAAAGTCTACAGACTGGCTGGGCGCGGTGGCTCACGCCTATAATCCTAGCACCACCGTGGGAGGCCAAGGCGGGTGGATAAGACCCCCCACCCACCCATCCCGGTCTCTACTAAAAATAGAAAAAAACTGAGGCAAGAGGATCGCTTGAACCCAAGTTGAAGGCTGCTGTAAGCTATGACGCCAGTCTCAAAAAAAAGAAAATAAGAAAGACAGTCTACACGGGAACTCGGAGGCTTGGGCACCTGGGCCCACCAGGGTGTTGGGTGTCGGGGGGCTCGTGGAGGTCTGCACGGGGCGCCATGAGGTCCGCGCGGAATCTGGGTCAGGGAGGCTCCGTCGCGCTCGCAGCTCAGTTCACTGCAGCCTCCGCTAGCCCAAGCTGAGCCTCCCCCTCCGCGGCCGCGCCCGGCCCGGTGTTACCTTCTTCGCTGAAGGGCGCCGGGAGGCCGAGAAAGCCGCCGGGGGCCAAGGCCGCTACCGCCGCTGCCTCCGCGACCCCGCCCGCGCCCACTTCCCGCCCGGCTTCGGCCGGGGCTTCTGCCGTATGAGCGGCCGTCACCCGCACTGCCATCGCGCCCTCCATGTCGCAACGCGCCGCAGGAAGATGGCGGATTTACGACCGTGTCGTCATAACAACGGGCCGCGCCGAGACCAGGGCTAGGGAACCACGGAAGGCGGGTGGGGAGGGGCGGGGCCCGAATGAAGTCGACGGACCGGCGGCGAGGCGGAGCCTAGAGAGGGGTTGGGTGTGGCCTGGGACCTGCCTAGCAGTTAGCGGGGACTTGGCGGGTGGGCGAGAAGGGGCGTGGTTACGGGGGAGAGCCGGAGCAGAAGGATCCCGCGGCTCAGTTGTCCATGCAGGAGGTCGCCCCCCAAAAAGCCAGGGCGAGGCCCCGCTTGAAACAGTGGTGTGGTTGTCGCCTATCCCCTCACCGCCTCGGATCTTTGAACTTCTCCAGATAATTACTCGGGTCACAGAAGAGGAACCCAAGTCAGGGATGGTTCATTGGCGACTTTGCGAAGCCTTTTATTCTTTCTTGTATTTTTGTTTTTTTTTTTGAGACAGAGTCTCACTTTGTCACCCTGGGTAGAGAGCCGTGGCATCACAGCACAGCAACCTCCAGCTCCTGGGCTTAGGCGATTCTCTTGTCTCAGACTCCCGAGTAGCTGGGACTACAGGCTTTTTTTTTTTTTTTTAATGAGACAGAGTGAGACAGTCTCAAGCTGTCACCCTGGGTAGAGCGCTAAGGCGTCTTAGCCCACAGCAACCTCCAGCTCGGGCTCAAGCGATCCTCTGTCCTTTCCTATCATTAGTAGAGATGGAGTCTCACTTTTGCTCAGGCTGGTCTTGAACTCATGAGCTCAGGCAATCTACCCACCTTGGCTCCAGAGTGCTAGGATTACAGGCATGGGCCAGTGCACCCAGCCTTTTTTTATTTTAAAACTCTTACTGTCATTGTTGCTATTACAAATAATAACAATAATGGTAATAATTTTTACTACCATTAGAAAGTGGTACAAGAAGGACATTACTAATACAGTAGAGAAGAAATGTGAGATATTGCTTCATTAAAGATGAACGTGTAGCCATACACAGAAAGACAAGTAGCAAAAATTAAAGGTCGGTCTCCTAATGACCATGCCTTTGGGACAAAAAGCTCCAAACTTTTTCATTCTCTCTATTACTCAAGATTTAAATTTCTGAGAGATAGGGATTGAGTAGTCTTGCTTTCATAATATATTCAACTACTGCTTTGGTCATCCCTCCCCCCAATTTTTGTGCCACCAAGGACTGATTTCATGGAAGACAAATTTTCCACAGAGGGAGTGGGATGGGTAGTTAGATTTTCTTAAGGAGCACACAACCTAGATTTCTCACGTGCCATTTTATAGTAAAGTTTGTTCTCCTGTCAGAGTCTAATGCTGCTGTTGATGTGACGGGAGTCAGAGCTCAGGTGCTGATGAGAGCAATGAGGAAAGTCTGTAAATAGAGAAGAACTTGAACTCACTGACCCACCTTTCACCTCCTGCTGTGCGGCCCAGTTCATAACAGGCCTTGGACCTGTACCCAGCCCCCTCAGGAATGGAGATCACAAACCTAGGGAATGGCAAGGTACTTAAAATAGCAGTTTCACAAGTGAATTAAAGAGGTAAGGCTGGAAAACCAAACTCAACTAAAGTGCTATTTCCAAAAGGAGGAGAAAAATCATACTTACTGAACAGAGAAAACCCATAGACATCTGCTAGGTTAGTAGGTATAAAGATACAATTCAAACCCAAGCTCAAACGGAAAGTTCATTGCATTCTCATTACATTTTTCTCATAGTCAACAACTATTAATACGTTTCTTTTCCAGTTGAGAATTTAAGATACTTGTCTACTACTCATCAAATCTCCACTATCCTGTACAATATTTGACTTCAAAATCTACTTGAATCTTGTTGCCATAAAAAATTTAGTCTCTTCAGTAAATTGAAATACCAATAGTCATAAATATATTTTGAATAAGAAAACTAATGGAAGAGCAAATCACAAGAAAAACTGTTTCTTTCTATGAAGACTCGTGATGAAAACATTAACCTTAGTATGTTGCTAGGAAAGAATTCAGACGTAATCCTTCATCACTGAGTATAATATTTCACATAAAAAACTAAGCCCTTAAGATGTCATTGAAAAGGAATAACACGTAGAATTGTAATTCAATCACCATGTTTTCAATGTATTACATCTCCATAACTTCTACTTTAAGAATCTTTAAATAACTCATAAATAGAGATATACCTTGACCTTAACACTGTCAGCAAAGTTCATGAATAGAAATTACAAGGTAATGGATTTAAACTTCTCAAAGACAAGATTCTTATTTCATAATTTCTGAAATCTAATTTTAGCTTGATTTTTTACAGTAGCATGCACATATTTGCAATTAGTTATTTTTATAATAATTATTATTAAATTCAATATGAGAGAAAGTATTGAAAATTTTTCTATAGTGCCTTTTCTGGTGGTAGCACTAACAACTTGTCCATAAAGTATATTTATTTCTTGCCAAGTAGTTTTTCTAAAAACAAAAATTGTTATGTCTATACGCTTGCTATTATATTTAGAATAAAATTAAGTACAGTGTGATTAGATATAATGATCTTTCTATTTGTTACTGGTTGATTTATGTATCCCACCAAGAAAGACTTATTGATGTCCTAACACACAGTACCTCAGAATGTGGCTTATTTGGAAATAAGTTATTTGTAGATGTACATAGTTAAGGTCATAAGGGAGCAGAGTGGGCAATAATTCAATGTGACTGGTGCCTTCAGAACAAAATGGACATGTGAAATGCACAGGGAAAATGCCACGTAATGATGAAGAGTGTGATTCAGTTATGGAGCTGCAAGCCAGAAATGTTAGAGGCTGCCAGCAGACCTCCAGCAGCAGGGAAGAACTAAAGAAGTGTCTTCTGCAGATTTCAGAGGGAGGACGGACCTGCCAACACCTTAATTTCAGACTGTCACTGTCTGGAACTATGAGACAATACATTACTATTGTTTTCTGCAACTCCATTTATGGTACTTTTTTTATTACCGCTTTGGGGAAAAAAATCCACCATTATAGAGAATAGTAGAGATATTGGACCTCAAACCCAAACAAAAATAACACCTTTTACCTTTGAAATGTGTAAGAAAGAAAACTCCTGAAGAGCTTTTTCAGATTCCTAACTATTAAAACTGACAACTGCACAGGAGTTGGGCACACTTTGGTACAATGACAATGGTCCCCAAAGTCAAGGGACATGTTGATACACACATGAAATTATATAATACCTTTCCAAAAATCATTATATTGTGTGTTTTAGGATCTATTTCTGGCTTCTTACCATGACTTGTCATATTGTTCAACTTTTGTCCCTATTGGCTATTTTCTTTTCTTTATATCCCCCCCACATGGTTTTTCTTGGTGAATTCACCAAGTTCCCTTTTATTTTTTAGCTTTTAAACATTCTATTCTCTTTGAAATACTTTCCTCCCTCTTCATCTAGTTACTATCCAGGCATGAAACAAGTCTCTATTTAAATTTCTTTTTCTTAAAAAGGGTTTCCTTAATAATATCTTCCTTCCTAACAAGACTAGATTATATTTTCTTAATATCTTCTTTTGTTATAAGCTC
Organism: Perodicticus potto; assembly: GCA_963574655.1. NCBI lineage: Eukaryota > Metazoa > Chordata > Mammalia > Primates > Lorisidae > Perodicticus > Perodicticus potto. The sequence continues at coordinate 2,216 of CAUYRH010150427.1, read as the reverse complement.
TCTTATAATTCAATTTTTCTTTTATAATATTACTCATCACACTTTTCATAAAAATATATTTCCATGAAGCAGGACTTTTAATTTTATCTTGCATATAGCAAGATACTATGTTCTCAATAAATCTTTGTAAGTTTAATGAGAATTGTGGCTCTAGGATTCATCTCTTCAGCATCTTTAGGCACATATGAAAATTTTTAATAAAGAAGAGAGCCATATTAATAAAAACATCAATTCTGACATGGTAGTATTATTCATAATATATTTTTCTCTATTAACACTATGGCTTATGTAAAGAAATTAAAATAATTTAGAAGTATTTTAAAAGTGTGTAAATAATATAAATACTGCAAAATGTGTATTTATTAATTTAAATGTTTTTAATTACCAAGATTATAAAAAAGAGGGACACTATTATAAGCACTTTTTATTAATTTATATATCAACATTATTTAACATATTCCAGGCTATCCCAAGTTTGAAATGATCTTCTGGAGGTATAAAAAAATTTAGTTCTGATCCTGACAGGCATGTTCCTATACTTTTACAACAAATTGCTAAACAGTTAATTATAAAGCTTACTTAAACATAATTAAAGGAATTTTTGACATTGTCTGTACTTTAGAATTCCCTAGAATTCATCTTAATTTTTTCCTATAGTTTAGGGCATCCAACTATGGCTTCCAGCCTTTATGAGGGGTATGTGAAGACAGTTTTGCTTATATGTGATGTTAGAAATTGTGAAAATAACACATAGAATACACAGACTTTTATTTTTGCTCATCAGCTTTCATTATTGTTTTTGTAATACGTGACCCAAGACAACCAGTCTTTTGCCAATATGCAGAAAAGAAGATACCAATTTTACATCAGTTAAAATATTTATTCATTTACTTTGAAGCATGTTATCTCTCAAATTTTTAATACCAGTCTCTGAACTCCAAAAATCAATGAAATCTTGGAATACTGCATCATTCTCAAAAGTTTTCCCTAACTCATAAAAATAGAACTACCCTCAAACAACAGATAAAAGAAAAAGCTTTAAAAATGCATTAATGTATTTTATATATTTTAAAGATAAATATACAATAAAAGAACCATTTTTTATTTTTTTCTTAGGTTAGGAATTTATGTAAACTATAGACAAAAATCAAAAAGTTAAGTCTCAAGATGTTGAAATTTAAATGTAACTGTTAATAATTAAAGGAACACCCTCTAGGATAATGCCAGGCTATTATAGCATTCACACTATATGTTTCAATCAACAGCTTGGTGTTCGAGACATAATTGTGTCTAGATTTTATGACAGCTGAATCTTGAATGTCCAATTATCCTCTATAAATTGCTTATCCTGTTAGTTACTAGGACCTTCTTATCAAGTAAGGAGATATGCTCATTTCAAAAAACAGTGATGTTCATACATTTAGAGTTGCTGCTGTACTTAAATAAAACATGGACATGGAGAATATATGTGAAAAATAAATTAAGCTTTGATTTCCCTCATTTCTTTAGTAGTTGAGAAAGAAAATAGTAAAAGTATGCGTAGGATAACATACTACACGCTTAGAATAATCATAAAGCAGGAATTGAGCTATATGATTCACTCCATTCTAAACATTGCCTAAAATTATTTATAAACACTTCTTTAAAAATTCCATCAACATTAGAAGGCACTAATTAAAGACACTAACACCAAAGTGAGAGGGCAAAAGCAAAATTCAATATTTTTATTTTTATTTTTTTTTTTAATTTTTATTAAATCAAAATTATGTACATTGGTGAAATCATGGGGCACAATGAGCTGACTTTCCTATGCAATCTGAAATATTTTCATCGAACTGTTAAACATAGCCTTCACGGCATTTTCATAATCACTATATGAAGATATTGGTATTCTACATTTAGTAAGTTTCACCAGTATCCTTCTAAGATGCACCACAGGTGTGATCCCACCAATTGCCCTCCCTCCACCTATCCTTCTCCCTACCCTCCCCTCCCTTGCCCTTTTTCCCATATTCTTGTGCTATAATTGGGTTTTAGCCTTCATATGAAAGCTATAAATTAGCTTCATATTAGGGTTGAGTACATTGAATACTTTTTCTTCCATTCTTGAGATACTTTGCTAAGAAGAATATGTTCCAGCTCCATCCATGTAAACATGAAAGAGGTAAAGTCTCCATCTTTCTTTAAGGCTGCATAATATTCCATGGTATACATGT